>VZSR01003806.1:15465612-15521805 GCA_013398615.1 Brachypodius melanocephalos | reverse complement strand
AAACCCAAACCCCAAAAGAAAACGCTGCTGTGGAGAGCATCCTTTCACCTATGCAAGGATGAAAGTGTTATTATCCACGGATGAAAGTGTTATTATCCACACGAGGCAGGGACGGGCTGCTAATTAGGAAAATGAGGTAGAAAAAGGCTTCATGAGGTGCATGGGTAACGATCCAGGTGCTCCTAAGTATAAAATATGCTGAGAAAAATGAGTCCTCGCAGAGTTTGAGGAGATGGAGTATCAAAAACACCCAGTCGCACTGACAAAACATACACATCTGCTTTGCCAGTACAATTGAGATTTCCGCACTCATGAAACAGGGAGTGGGATAAATAATTACACATCCTTATGACTATTGCTGTAAGAAAATACCTAATATTTTGTACTGGTTCCACTTCCACAGTAAATGCATCCATCCACGACATGGCTGCTGGCTTGAGCTGGAAGATGCAAATCAGGCCACCAGAAAATTTCTGAAGTCACAGACCTGCTAGAAAAATACTCCTCACCAGAATACAGCACTCCCTACCCAGAGAACTTAACTATTTTATACATCCATAATTAGTAGCTTCACAGAAATTTCCTTCATTTCTAAATCCTCAGTCTGTGGATTTGAATCCTGCCTCGTAAGCCAGCCGCAGACGGATCCAGCAAGGCAGGCAGAAGGCTACAGCCGTGTCCTTAACTCACTGCCACGTGTGTCAAAAATCCTACAAGCTCATCAGCGGTTAATCCGTCCTTTCGAAAGTGACATGGTACACTGACAAAATTAGAAATACAAGTTTGTTATTTTAATGAGTCACTGACATCTGCTGCTTATTCTTAGTTTTCAGTCACACTCCCCTGCTCTGACATCACGGCACATGTGATTTTATTCAGATACCGCCCTCAGCACTGGCTTAGTCCTTTAGATTACTTTGACAGCATTTCTCCTCATTCATTATTTAACAATTACTTTTGCTTACCAAGCACATTTCAACACAACTAACTAAACTAAAAGCATGTCCTAACCCTTAATGAAGCTCAAATGCTTCTCCTGGGAGGCAGGTAAGTATCATCATCATTTTCTGGATGGGAAAGCAGATACTAAGTAATTTGCCAAGGTCATTGGACCTGTCTGTGGCAGAGGTTGGGAATTAAGTGTTCTCAGGTGCTCTGAGTATCTGTCCCCAGGTGTAAGCAACAATCTTAACCAGCTCAGGCTACTCCACACCCATAGCAAATGCACAAAGGAGGAGGCTCTGCAGCAGGGTCACCTCATCACCAGAAGGCTGTGAGCCTCTGCAGTTGGCCAGTGACAACTTTCATTATCTGATCATTCTGAAACAAAGCAGTCAGTGCCCTACTCAGCAGCCAGAAGGTCGAGATATTACCACTATTTTGGGGTTTTTTTTTAATTCTTTCATTTCTCAGTCTCCTTTCAACCCCATGTTTCTAACAATGATGTTATTTAACACATGCCAGTATGAATAAGTTTATTCTTTATTTTGAACTGCTCCTATAAAAGGAGCTTGTGTTACACAGACTGCCTATAATTCATTAAGCCAAATTCCCTTCCATCTGGAGGCTTATACAGTTGTTGAAAAGCTGTCACTATAACCTATTGTCACTGCAACTTTTTATGAACCAACCTACATTTTTATGTCAAAATTTATCTCAACAACTTTGCTGTACTTACTTTCAATTATTTCTATATAATCAGCCTTTAGGTAACGCTGTATTCAAGATGCTGGGATTAACTTCTCTCTCTGGCTGTGTTTGTACTGAAAATAAACACAGCTTTGGATTTTGACAAGAGCTACACAGAAGCAGACAGAGCTTCACGTGCACATCTCAGTGGATGCACAAACTGATGGCACTTACTGATTTCACCCAGTCCCAAATAAAACAACCACAAATACATGCAAGTGTATATGCCAGAAAGAATTTCTATAAAAATGGATTTTTTCTTAATCAGAAGAAAAAAGAAATTAGGCTGTCCTAATTTCATTTTACAAGAAAAAATCACATAAGCATGAAAATTCCACATGTTGATTTCTTGAAGAGCTGTCTTTGTATGTTTGTTCTTTAGTACGTTTTTTAAGATAACTGGTGAGGACACATTCAGACAGATGAGGAGTTACTGTAAGAACCTATGTGATGGACAACTCTAGGCCGTGGCTGTCCCATCTCACGGCCAGGCTGGATGGGGCTTGGAAAGTCCAGTGGAAGGTGTCCCCGACCATGGCAGGGGAGTTCAAGCTGCATGATCCCTTAAGGACCCTTCCAACCCAAACGGTTCCATAATTCTACAGTTATGTGATATTCCAGAGGGCAGATACACAGAACAATTCACAGAGGTAACAAGGCCAAAGACCAACAGCAGCTGCTTCACTTATCTCAGGCTACAATTTATAGAAAGACCTGCTTTCCTCCTATCATCACACGCTCTGCCAGACCCACCTGAGAACTAACGGAAGATTAAAAATTCAGCATGTAAGGAACCAAAACATCCTCAAATTCTGGCCAAACTGGGAAAGAGCCCTACTGATTGAAATTTCAGAAGCTAGACCATGGCCCTAATTCTAAAACTCTGTAATAAAATCCTTCACAGCACTTTTTCCTGACCATTTATAATGGCTTTAAAACAGACTATGGCACCGCTTGTACTAGAGGGCTGTCCTGGCATAAGCTGTACTGATATGACCAAGACTAATTCTGTAGCAAAGAGAAAGCCAGAGTGTTCACATAAAAATTAGAAATAACACAGAAACAGAGCTGCTGGGTAGCAAAACAGGTTTTGGCATGCCTCTCCATCATGAGATCAGCCAAGGTGATCTGTGTTTGTAATATGGCTTCATCCCAATATCACCATGTTTACTAATAAAATAAAAATCACAACCTCAACTGGCATATAAGTCTTGACTAAGCCCTTGAATTAAAATACAGTATCAAAATGGGGTGTGGCATCAGCCTTTTTCAAAAGCTCAGTGTTGTCCAACTGAAATAGTTTAACAGGCAGGACTGGAAAAGGAAGTGTCAGTTTTGGAAACGACAAAGATCAACACGTCTCCAATATGGTATATCTGGCAAACTGCTGTGCAGTAAAATTAAGCATGACACATAACTGCTGAAGCAGTTTCGGGCCAAAACTCACGATTCTTACTCATCTCGCACTAAAACAAAACTCTGTAATTTAAATGATGGGAAGAAGCTGAGCTGCCTGGGAACAGTAGGGCTTGGCTCATGCAATATATATAAATGTATGTTCTGTTGGTAGCTCGGCTGTAGACCACACAAGTAATTTAAGGTTTTATTTCTTTGGTAGAAGTATGCATGTTTGGGTGGAGAACAGAAACAGATGGAACCAAAGCGATCGCTGTCAGGTCGTATGTTCCTAAGAGTATGTCTGGATATAGACACAGACACCCTCCCCATGCACTGCACTTTCTTCTAGGAGCACCTACTATCCTATGAGCTCAGGATCAAGGCAGTATTATGTGAAATCCTACACCAGCCAACAGCAGCAGGATGGCCTTGTGTCTCTGTATCTCAAAAGGAAGAACAGGACCGTTCAAATTCTCTTGACCAACCTTGGAATAGTCTACAAGGAACAAAAAAAAAACCCAGCAGCTCAAATTCTATTCAACTAGGTTATGCTAAAACTGAGGAAACTCATTTTATCAGAAATGGAAATAGAAATTCCTCAAATCTATGGATCAGGGATATCAGCCTCTCAAGCTTGCCATGGTATTGGTTATGTGTTCAAAGGCCTTTCACCTTGTGCTGGCTTGGGCTTAATTGCTGCAGTTTTGGATCCACTTTAAATGCTAAATCTCCAGTCACCATTTCAAGGACTGACTGAGCTACAGAATAAACAAGTGGGGCTGTAATTGTACTCATGGGGGTACCAGGAGTGTGCACACACACCTGCTTTTACCTCACAGTACTTCCCCCACTGGGCAAGCTCTCCTGGCTGTATTCTGGATCTTGGCAGCAGACATGCCATGAGCCTGCTTGGTTGTTGCACTGAAAGGAGTAGGAATAGGGAAGAGAAAAATACCTCAATGATCTCAAAAGTGCTTCTCCTTGATTCTGTTTTTGGGACAGCGCTGCTCTCAGTTACAGTTCTAAAGGAGCTACACTTTGCCTTTTGGCTGTGCAGTAATCTAAATTAGAGCACATTCAAAGTGGTACAAGTGGATTTTTCTCCTGTCTTCATCCAGAGAAATCTCTGTGCAGGACACCCTGAGCAATTTTCTTACCTTCTTAACATGCTGTAGCTCACATGCTGTGGGCTCCTTTCAGGTCCATTTTTCATAACTCTGACTAACAACAAAACTGACAGGATGTCAACAGGAGGAAGAGAAACAAACAGATTAGATAATCTATTTAATATCCTCCTGGTGAGCTCACCAGGTCTAAATAGCAGTGTTTTTCAGCAGGTATAACCTCAATCTAAAAGCTACAAACTGTTTTCCAGTGGAGATACGTTCATGGTCCAATGTGGCACCATGGAAGTTGGATCTTGTAGGAAGCACATGGCAAGGAAGCTGACAGGAGATAAGAGAACATGAGGTTGTATAATTGCTCTCTGCTATTAGGGGCATAAACAAAAAAAGATGTGTTCTTTATAGAGAAAAGTCATGACATGTCATTGAACACACCAGCAGAAAAGTGGAGTTCTGAAGGGGCTTCCTTAGACAGTGATGGAGACTGAACTTCCTGGTCACAGTGGTTCCAATAACATGATTCCTTGCAATGTCAAGGGTTCAAGGAGCAAAGATTCTTCTCAGGTCATCTCATGGGGGGAAAAGAATTCTGTCTTTCAAAACACTTTAGACCAGTTTCCACAGAAATAAGTGGAGGTCCATGACCACGGAGCAACTCCTTTTAGATGGTTTAATACTCTAAATGCCAGGGGAAGCCCAGCTTGGATGTAATGTGTCTGCAGGCTGGCACAATAGGCATTTTTAGGATTATTCCTCAAGCGTTTTTCAGCTAGCTCATCTCACCACAGATTTTTTTTTGCATAGTTTAAAATAAAAAGACATTACAAAAATTTTCTTTTAATTAGGGTAACTGATGTTCTGTGACCACAAAACCCACAGGTTTCAAAAGAACATGCAGACCTTTTTGGAAGTATAAGGGAAAAAAATCCAGCATGTGCTCTCTAGGGAAGGTCCTTTCTGGCAATTTAACTTCAAAAAACCAAGACCAAGACCTTAAAGGAGCACAGGGAAGCCATCACCCACAGCCTTCTCAACGGAACAGCCTTATCTACAAAAAGATAAGATTATTCTGCAATATCTGAAGGGGATATTTAAAGGAAATAGAATACAAAGATTTGGAAAAAAAAATTTTGCTTTAATAATGAAAAGATCAGAAACAATGAGGATCTCTAAGGTGATCCTTGAATGCCAGGAGCTGTAGTGGGAGCTTCTGCTGCTACCACGAGAGAACCCTGCTCATCTGACAGTTCAGACAATCCGTAGGAAACTGAAGGTCCTTTATGAAATGGATGTTTGCCTTTGGCACCCAGTGGCTCCTCTATGTGTCCTCTACAACTGCTAAACAGAGATGCACTCCTTAAAGGGATGCTGGATCTTGGGAGAAGAAACAACTGGTGAAAAAAAGGAGATGATTTAAAGTAAAATTGGTTTCTTGTAATGTGTAATGGCCACACATCAGCTTTTGGGTTCTAAGGAAATGACAATCAGAGGTTTTTTTACCCCTTGTGTCCTGTCCTCAGTGGCTGCTGAAGGGTGAAGAAATCCAGAGTCCTCTGGGCATCTGTTAACATCTTCGACCTTTGGTGAGACCAAGATCTTAGGAAGGTGCAGTTCAACCCCTGCTCCAACAACCAAAATCTAGTCTTGTTTTTTGGCTCAGACTGTAGGATAAGCTACAATGAAACTCTTCTGCCTTCACCAGCATTCCTTGTCCTTTGCTGCCCTGATTTTATATTTCTATTCCCACTGTGATTAGGCAGCTGCCATCAACCAAACAGATCAAGAAGCATTGACTGTAGAAGAGCCCAGAAGGCAAAACCTTTTGCTTGAAACTCTTCTCATAATGAGGCATAACCCCACTTCTCTCACATGCAAGGGAAAATGCTATGAGATTGAATTAGGAGACAAGATAAAGTGAATTCAGCAGGCTGGCAACAGCCAGCTTGGTGTTCCACACAGCTCAAAGAGATGGTTTCTTGTGATGTGTCTCCACTGACAGCCTGTTGCAGGAAGGCTGAGCAGGGGGAGCTCGTATTTTCCTGTAAATACTCAAAGAGCCCAGAATAAATGAACTTGAAGAATGGAACAGTATTTCTCCAATTGGTTTCAAGACGAAAAGCTGCCTAGCAGAAATCAGCCTGAAATGGAAGCATTTCCAGCATTTTCAGAGGACAATGTCTGATAAACATTAATTTTTATTGCTAATGAGGAGTTCATAAAAATAAATGCCTTTCACATAGGCTTAGGAGCTAACCACTCTCCTTCTCAGCCACGAAGGAAACAGCTCAGACCTTTCCATCTTCAGGGCATACCCCAAACCCCATCAATTTGTCAGGTGGTTTCTAGAGGCATGTGAAGCATGCAGAAACTTGGTTAATTATTGCTGCTGAACAGCCCTCCTCCCTTCTCCTCTTTGGGTGGAATTTCTCATTATTTTTGCTATATTGTTGTTTTCTTTGCTACAGATTTTACTTACAATACCTGCTGGCATGATTCAAACACTGAAAACATTTTTTAAAATGCTGAAAGGAAACTAATAATCATAAATAAATAATTCTTTAATTTCTCTGAGGAGTTGTCCAGCAAAAGCAGAGAAATTGCTGAAGTAGCTCAAATGTACAAAATAAGACAGAATGAAGAAAAATGCATTCCAGAATGTCCCTCCAGGGTTTCTTTCAATGACCCACTGCAATAAAACCAGAGAAAATAAAAGTGGAAAAAGATCTGATTTTTATTTATACTTTGATGGTGATCTACCCAAGTCCAAATTTAGGTTTGTTGTATAAGATAGAAAGCAAACAGAATCCCAAGATCCCTTTTGGCTTATGCCTTTACAGACTATGTTTGCATCCAAGGCACCAACAGGACAAATCCACTGAGGATTTGAGAGGAAAATAAAGCAACTTAAATACAGAGGTGCTGCTTTGAAAGCCCTCTGATGTAAAGGTAATTAGGAACATGTATTATTTTTACTTCACGTGATATAATTAGTCAATACATGCTTCTTATTTCATACATTCTACAGCTATCACTTTAAACTTAGCAAAAAAAAAAAAATAGGCAGAAGTCAGAGGTAAAAAAAGTCTTTTGGTAGAAGACTTCTGCTACTGCCCATCATTCAGAGAGACATCTGTTTACCTCCCTGCTTCAGGATAAGCAGGGATGGGACACGGGTTAAGCTAAAAAGACATTAAGGAGTCAGCAACATGAAACAAAAACATCCTTGTCTGACACCTGGAAGCTGTTACAATATTTTTTCTTAAATTGTGCATTAAGATTTTGGTTATCAAATCTTAAATTCTACGTAATATAGATTTTATGGCACTCAACTTTCAGTAACAAGGACTTTTTTTATCTGTAAAACAATTTGTGTTATCCTTGATCTACATTAACCAGTACGTCTCATTCCAGTTTGATTCTTCGATGTCAATCCCTGTTTTTTAACCAACTGACAGCACAGACACACATGTGGAGTTGAAAGGGTAAGACCTTAGGACTGACACACAATACATGCAAAACAGCACCATAACAGATCTACAAGGCTGAACTAAAATGAGAATTTAACGGAATTTTTTGGAATTACTATTAATTCTTCTACAGAGGACTAAGGTTGCACACAGATGACCACAAGAAATTGAGTTACTGTAAAAGAACAAGTAACAGCCAAGCTGCAGTAACACATCATTGTTTTCTCTTAGTGTGCCCCTCAAGAGAAGCAAAAGGAGCTTGAGCCACGTGTGTACATTTGAAACTTAAGCTAACTTGTTTGCCTTTAGAAGTGAAGCAGGTTAAAAAGTGGCTTTAAATTCCCAAGAGAGCTGAACCAGCCTCAACAGAAAGCCAGTGAAGCACTGTATTAGGAGGCTCTGCTATTGCCTCATTATTTAAAAAACCCCTTCATTTAGAAAGGTTTGCTTACCTGCAGTCTTTATATGTGTGAGCTCTTAGAGGGCTCTTCATTTTTTATTTATACATGTGCCCACGGCTTGAAAAACTGCGAAGAATTACTGCAGTAACAAAGGATCTTCTTGTCACCTGAAGGGAATGGACTATTGTCTTTCCCTTTGGAGAATGATGGCTTACAAAAATCAGCCCAAAGTGAACAAAGCAAGTAAGCCAAATAATTAATTTATGCCTTCTCTAATTCAGGAGCTGCTTTCTCATTTTGCTCAAGTTCTCACAGTCCCACGTTGTTCTGATGACTTTTTCAATCTACTCAGGGCCCAGATATCATTACTGAATTCCAAAAAGGGTAGCAAAGACACTTTGGAGAGCACATTTAATTCTGCATGTCTCTCACTGAAATGTCTGTTCATGGTTTGTGTTGAACAATTTTTCATTCCTTTACTGGACAAAATACGCTGAAGAAATTTCAAACTGGTAAGAAGACCAGAGCCATCCCAAAACAAATTTTATACCCTGCTTCAGAAATCTAAAGTAGCTTCTCAAAAAAATTCCTGAAGACATTCAATCTCTTGTCCTAAACGTGCACTCTTTAAAATACATATGGCACTCTCTCTTCTTATTGGCATGAACAACTTCTATAAAAATACAAATTAATATTTCGAGCTTCCAGAAGGTTTGTCAAAATAAACAATGAAGTTGTTTACTATAAATTTGCAGGAGTTATCTGCAGCTTACATTATGTTCATTCAATGTTTATAAAATCATGCTATTTAAAAATTATTGCACTTAATTGCTACATCTTATAACCACTGTAATCAAATTAACTCCAGATTTATTCTTCAAGTGCCACCGAGCTATTTTAAGTATTCCAAGTAGATGCAATAAAACAAACCATGTATGAGGACACTGATCAAGGAATAGGATTATCTGGGTAAGAATAATAATATTCAAAAAAGAAAATAAGACAGGTAAAGCAGACAATAGCAGCCAACTTACTTTTTGCATTGCCTGGAAAGGGAACCATCCAAATCTGATGGTATAAAAAAGAACGTTTCTGCCATTGTTTGGATTCTGAAGCTTAGGAATTCATGTAAAAGAATTCTTTGTACCCTGAAGTTGGAAGGAAAACATTCCCATTCAAACAATTAAGTTATCTGCTGAATTAGAGGGTTTTGCCCAGCATAATTTCAGTTTTCATTCACTACAGTGCATGATATTGTTGCTACTGTGAAAAATATTCTTCAGGAACTCTTCAAAAGATCATGCAACCTCTCCATAAATGCACCTCTATTAACACCATGAAGGTGTAGTCAAGGTACAGAGTCTTTCTTCCTACCCTGCCACAGCAATTCAGACTTTCAGGGGTCTCTCTGTGCTTACCCAAGGATATGGGGTGAAATTCTGATTCCTGCCAAGTCACTGAGTCCAGCTGGGTTGGGACTGCACTTCTGCAGGTAAGAGCTGGGTTTTGTCTCAGCCTGAACTGAACACATGAAAACAACAATGTACATATAAATCCTTACAGAGTCTTCAACCCATCCTAAACCATCCCAAAAATTCACCAGTCTTACACATCACACCTCTGCACAGCTCCCAGCAGGGCATCCAGCAGTGACTCATACTTGGTACAGGCAGGTGGCACAGCTCAAGTAAGAGATGTGTATGCACTGGTACATCTTCGTTTACTCTGAGTGTGGGAGATGGTTTGGGGAGTTTATCTGGTCTGCTACATTTTTTCCCTTGCTCTTGGACTTCCTGCGATTATATTTGTTGCTACATTTGTTGACATTAGAAAGTGCAAGCAGAAGAAATGCACCTTGCACTGCAAGCAGGATACAAATGACCTGATGTGTATTGCTAAGGGGGTATCACCTCCCAGCTCTGCCAGCAAATCCAGCCTTACTGATGAAATTTAAGTAATATCCCTCAGAGCTACCTCTAGCTTTTAACTCTACACACATAGAGGTCTGGAGGTTCTGAGAAGACTCCCATATGGACAAAGACTACAAACATCTATTCCAACCTCATTCCTGCAGCACTGAAATGCATGATGACCTTTAACTTTTTGGAGAGTGCTGAAGTGAAGGTGCTTTATTGCTAAATAAATATGCAAGGCAAAAATTCTCTGTGCATTTGCAGTAAACATCCTCTGCCCAATGCTGCTCCTGCAAACACAGGATATCTTCTCCATCTCCTTGTTTGCTTTGCATTATACACGCAGAAGCCAAACAAGCATATCCCCCCTCCCAGAGGTTCACTAGATGCTATCTTACCTATGCAAGTGCTTTTGCAAAAAGGACAGGCAAATTCCAGCAGAGCCATGCTTATCAGTGAGAGTCTGGCAGAAACCTAAAGCTTGAGGGGCATTTTTTCCAATCATTTATGTGCACATTGCACTTTTTCCAAAACAAAACACAGTAGAGGGTGTAAGGACAGAAAGGTGTTTGTTTAAGTGATTCTCCTTCTGCGAGCAAAACATAAATATTCACAGAAAAAGGAAAAAAAATCGAGTGAACCTGTATAAGATTTCTCCATCCTGCAGCTGATGGAAATGTGCAAGCAAATGTATTTTTAAATACAACTATGTTTAATTATTCTTATTTGCTAGGGATTTAGCACTGCGTTGGCACCTTCTCATGCAGTATTGGGGTCACCCAGATTGGGTTTGTGGAGTCATACAAAATCTTTAAGGTGTGAGGATCTCTTTCCACCAACCTAAGACAGAACACAAGTGCCAAAGACCACACATCCTCCTTAGCCATAATGCCAGGTTTCTTACCAGAGCATGAGATTACGGAGGATCCCAAATGCAAATTTGGAATGAACAGTTTGTAGTATGTGTTTTTTTACAGCTGACCTCAAAATACTTGTTTGTCTCTTGGTTGCCACGGTGCTTTCTGTATATTACTTCATATGAAGCATCCTTAATTACAAATAGCACTCTCAAGCAGGTGGGGAATCCAGAAATCATGTTGACAATAAGCAAATAAACCAACAAGGGCATCTTATCAGAAAAGAACCACACAGCCCTCATGTACAACATTGTAGTTTTGAGGAGATTATCACAAGAACTTTTAAAGATGGGTATACCTTTGGAAAGTACCTGGTGATGAGAAAGAACTTTAGGATCCTGTTAACACTGAATTATTGAGAAGGGGGGGATGCACCAGATATACTATTAGAATGATAAATTGTCTTTTCTTTCAGCAAGGAAAAAGAAGCCTCTAATCTAAACTTAAAAAAAAAAAAAACAAAAAACCCAAAAACCCAACACCCCCCAAAAAAAAACCAAAACAAAAACCCCAAAGCCAAGAAAAAAGCCCAAGAAACAAAGACCAAATCTCCACTAAAATATCCACATATAAGCACTTTGTGTTTCTACAACAATTAGAAAAACATTAATAGGTGTAAAACTCTACTTCTCAGGGGTATCAACCACCAGTGTTTGCAGTGATAAGGATTATGCAAGTTCTTCCTCAGACACATATTTGCAAACACTTTTATTTCAATACAGACTTCGATATTATAACTGCTTGATTTCATTTACACAAATGCTAAGATGTTTTATGCATGTTTTTATTTGATGCTATAAACAATTTCTGATACGAAGCACCATCTGAGCATAAAACATTGTGTTAACTGGGAAACTAAGACAAGAGACTAAGAAGACAAGGAACAGAGACTGCAAGGAGCCACAAAGAAAAAGATATTAAAATACTGAGTAAATAGTTGAGTTGAAATTTGGAAAATTTAGACATCTTATTTTCAGAGATGCATGCTTAACTCTTAGGAACAGGAGTGAGGTTTGATTTGAGTTACCCCTGACAGAACCACAAGGGTAACTTTGAAAATATCCTGAGTAAAAAAAAGGTGGGAAGTTTTACACTGAAGGAATAAAAGCAATGCCAACCCTGCTGACGACTCGCCCTCCCAAACCACATCTGGGAGTAAAAGAACATTGTGAACCAAACCTGAGGGACAGGAAGGGTACGGCTGGGTATGAATACAACCAACACCTCAACAGGTGACTCTGCAGCAGAAGTTCTCTCTGAACTGGGGCAGCCAACAGCAGCTGCCTCATCAAAGCTTTCCTTGCCTGGCTCCTTCCAAGCAAATCCTCTGCAGCAAGAAACTGCAAGAACAGAAGATCCAGTAGCCCCACCAGGAATCAGCAGAACCAGCATTTCTGCACCTCCTTAATAAAAGAACACTTAAGCTTCAGCATCACTGGTGAGAAGGCACTTACCACAGTACTTCTGGTTACTTTGGGTTTTCTCTGCTTCCTCTTCCCCCTCCTCTTTTTAACAGCTTTGTAAGCTCCAATAAACCATCTACTTTTAATTTCTTTTTCACTGCTTTTATAATGGCATACTGAAATATCTTTGCAATTTAACAGAGTAGCAGCTTTTGTTATTCTCTGTCAAATCCCAGGTTGCATAGACTATTACTTCTCAGAGAGGGAGGAAGAGCAGGACCTATTGAAAAATAAGATTATTAGTATTAGCATATTGACTATCTCAAAGGCTTCTTTAAGTGCTTCCCTTGAAAAAGTTCCTTCAGTCTCTGTAAGTTAGCTTACCTCTGCGTGTTCATAAACTGATTAAAAAAGAGAAGCTCTACAATGAAATTTAATCTGGATTAAACTAAAGTTGATTAGGAAAATATTGACCCAAAGGAAAAAACAAAGCGAAATTCCATTGTCATTCTTAAGTAAATTAATAACAGTGAGTTATTCTGAGGTGGCATTAACTGCTGATTTTGGAAATAGGATACTTCAATCTAATATAAGTTAATTTGGATTCTGCTTAAGGTATAATCTCTACTGCAGAATTTTTAATAAAGAAATGTGAGGTGTCTCCAACGAAGAAATGGGAGTGCAACAAACTTCTGATCTTCCAATTGGAAATGCTTTCCTTCCTTTTTTAATAATAAAAATCCACACACCAACCTGTGATGAATCTGCTATGCTTCAGCCAGTGAGTCACCAGAAGAAAAAGCAGAAATGGGGTGATAAATAGTATGAATTACATCTTTTAATTATTACTGGTAGGGACAATTATTGACATTTAGTCAACCACATCTCCTACCTCTGGACCATGAACGTCCAAAGCAGTGTTGTGAGAGGCTCAATCATGGGGAGCTCAGCAGCAGAGAGGCTCCTAATGTCTCATACCACCTTCCTTGCAGAAGTGGACATTAACTGGAACCTCAGATCAACAGTGGAAACAGTTTCCCAGAGAAAATTCAGTTTAGACATTGGTTCTTCCACGCTCACTCACGACGAGCAGTAACTCACTCCCCTGAGCACTCCTGATTTTCAGAGTGATAAATTCCACTGATTCAAGATACAAGGTAGCCGTAAGGGTGTAGAGCTGTAAGCACCCCTTGGTGCAAGCAGTGGAGTTGATACATTCTGCTAAAATGCATATTTTTAGAGGCAGAGCCCTGTGTTGACTCCTGGGGTTGTGGAGAAATGGAAGGACTGAATATTAAATCAAAAGGCAGCAATGTTTATGTTAAGGGATGTAGAGTCTGCTGGCAAGCTGAATTAGAAAAAAAGTGGAGGTTATCAAGATTATTAATATTCAGGCTATGGAAACATTTTTGTAATCCAACCTCCTGACAAACCAACAAGGATAGATTTTATCTGACAGAAGTGGGTGGTTAAAGGGGAGAACAAGCATATGAGCTGGAATAAATGTGAAATGGACTCTGCTGGAGGATTACCAAAGCTGTAAATGATTGTTTTAATTGACATGGATGAGCAGCAGTAAACCTTCATAAATTTAAAAACAATACTTTTTTAATAAAACGAACCAAAATGTAAAAGTTCAGTTGCTAGCAGCTATCCAGAATTACACAAGTAGCACCAAAATAATTAAAACTACTTGTGTTTCAAAAATAATAAATACATGTCATGACCCTAAGCAGCAAAAAAACATGAAAATCCATTTCGTATGTAAATTCACTCAAATGATAACAAGTCACATACCTCAAAAAATAAAAGAAAAAAAAGTAAAAGCAAGAAAAAATTATTTACTACATAAATGATGAAAGGAAAATCAAAGAATGTAAAAAACTCTGTTGTGTCTCTACTCATTATTTTGCCTTAATTTCATCTAACTTTGTGAAAAGCCCCATGGGCTACGGACATTAATTTCTTGCTTTTGCTGTTTTACTAATTCCTAATGGAGAATTACAAAAGTATTTCAATCATGGGAAGAACTGGAATCATGGGAGTAAATGGGAGAGAAAATTGAAGAAAACTGCAGGATATCCAGAAAGCTAAAAATAAATTAGTGTATTCTAAATGCCTTTCAAAAAAAGAGGGAAAATGCCCATGTCACATACACAATCTGAGCTGATTTCAGCACCAGTGAGACAGAAAGAAAATAATCTAGAGGAATTTAAAAGCAACAAATCTCTAGGACCAGATGGAAGTTATCCCTTGGTATTAGAGAAGATCAAGGAAGGAACTTTTGGGCTACTGGCAGACATCATGGAAAGGCTGATAAGTTCCAGATGGAATACAAAAATCAGTAAATATGGCACCAGATTACGAAGTGATATGAAATAACATTTTAGTGTGAAATTAGCAATAAATATGGTTTGTAACACGGCGGCATATCACAATTTTGACATAATTTGACAAGTCGCAATATAAGACACAGTGTCAGAAGCTATCAAAGCAAAACAAAACACATCTCCCAGGTGGTTTCCTGGGAGAAAAGCAGTTATTTCTCTCCAAGTTTTTGCACAGCACTGCCCAATTTCCTTTTGCCTAGGCTGGCAGTGTATTAAAGTATTTCTGCTTTCAACATGGCTCAGGGTCCAAATGTGATCCCAGCCGTGCTGGGCACTGGCACAGCACTGCAGGAGGCCACCCAGCTGCAGTGCCCTGATGTCCTAAATGGGTGAGATGGACAACTCCCTGGAGGAGGTGTCAATGCCAGGAGTCAGGCAAATTTTTCAAGGTTGTAGAGCTGGTTTGAGGAGAAGAACTCTTATTTTCTCAGTCTCGATGACTATGCCCAAGTGTCACCGCCTATGTGAGCATTCAGTGACAGCCCTTCACTTGCTCTTTCAAAACTATAATTGTATCTCTCTTCTGGCACTCCTTCCACCTTAGCAACTTCTACTTCTGAATCAGAAAACTCAGAAGAAACATAGTATATAGAATAATATTGCCATCTTTTTAGTTTTTTCCTTGCAAAATCACCCCAGAAATCTGCCCTCTTTTTCTCCTGCTGGCTTCCCCATCTATCCCTCTGCTCATCACCTGCCATGGTCCCTGGTAGCATGACAATGTCACTGCTTCCACTCCTCCTCCCATCAAGGACAAACTCTTAAACAACACAGTGTGTCCACCATTCTCAAGGGCACATTTGATTAATTCACTGAAGTCTGTAACAGAATTTAGGTGATGTTAAGCTGAGGGACATATATGTAAAAGGACTGCAAGCACATGGGTAAATAAATGATCAAGAAATGCAGCAATTTCATTTACTCCAGTATTTAAAAGTGGGAAGCTTGGACTTGGATTTAATTCCCTAGCATGTGAATGAAGTGTCCCAGGCATGTTGTTCCCAAAGCTCCCTCTCTCATCAGTGATGAGATGGGTCAGACCTTCTTGGGCACCCTCCTCTGATTATGTGGGGATCATCCTAACTCTGGCACCTTGTTTAAGTGTCTAATTAAATGGGATGCACCCGAGTCTCTTGAAGCATACTGTGAAATTCACACCACAGTATGGTATGAATCACAGAGAAAAGCATAAAAAATAGACTTGAAGCAATTTTTTACCACCATGATAACCATGGGGTGTAGATGCTTCATCCTAACCCTCTACCCTAGGCTGTGATCAATGCCATGTCTATAAGAAGTAGTAAAAAATTAAGGACTTCAGTGCTTGGCAGCAGAAAGAGGGACAATGAAGAAAAATCATAAAGTTTTTATGAAACTAAGTTTGACAGAAATATAAAGCAATGCACTGCAGTCTCTGAAGTAGGAAACACATGTCAAAAATAAATGGAATTGAACTTGACCACAAGAAGGACTTTGAAAGCGCCCTGGAGTAATAGCAGAATTCACTCTTGCAAACACCATGGCAGTGTTAGGGAAGAGTCAAACAGCAGAGCGACCGGGAGGCAGAGGGCTGAGGCACCAATGTCAGACACAAAATATAAGCCAAAAAACCAGTCCATCACAAAAAAGCATACTCAGAATAATATTATGGACTGCATTTAAAATGCAAGAAGGAATCCAGAGTCAAGGCTTTTAGTCCTGCTCTCAAATCAGCTGGAAGTCACATTTTTCAAGTTACTAATTTTGGGACAGAAGAAGGCAAGATATGAACCCTAATGAAGTGAATTCATAGTTAACTCTGATGGACACCTTATCTCTATGACCTAGCAGATTCTCTCTATCTCTTCTAATGGGAGAAGCTGTATCATAAAACTCCACACTATCAAGACAAGATCTGCTGATCAGTCATCATCCTCTCCTGGGTCTGCCAAGACCTAGCCTTGTTTTCAGTCTGAAACCTTCCTCTTTCCCCTCCCAAAAAATGCTTTAACTGATGTTAAAGTACAAGAGAGAACAAAACTGCTTTCAGGATTAAAGAACAGAATCTATGAAAACCAATAGAAGCAGCTTAATTCATGTAGCTGACAAAATAAATGAAAGATACAATAAATCTACCTAATTTAAAAAGTCTTAAATCCCAATCCTGAACCATTTGAAGACACTAGAAAACATATAAGGAATATATGGGGATCAATCAACTTGATGATAAACAGAACTGTGATCTGCATAGAAATATCTTTTTCAGTGATGACAAAGAAAAGAAATTGTGACTGACTGAAAGGAAAATGCAGAGACTAGGTCATACCAACCCCATCTTCTCTTTTTCCACAGGAAATGTAGGGAACTTGTTCTTGTTCAACTGCAACAAAAAATGTTTGATGGAAAGGAAAAAAACCCAAACCCTCTACAGTTAGCAGGGGGTTCTGAAAAAGTGAAATGTCCATGTGGAAATAATAGTTACAGCTTCAAGATCTACCATAGCTACTTTCAAGGCTTTTTAGCTGCATTGGTAAAAATAAAACCACAAGCAGTCATCCTTAAGATGTTTTAAGTTTGTGACTCCATTAGAAACACTGAAGTACTGCATCAGGACTAATGTATTACATACTGGTAAAATGTTCTATGCCTCATGTCAGTGCATCATAAATTTTACTTAGTTACAGGAGTCATTCTGAGCTTGGTTATGCTATGCAATATAAACTTTGCCTTTTTGCAATGCAATGTTTATTCTCGAGGTATACAAACATATTTTCCATGCATTAAGCTTTAAGATATTCTTCACACTTCTCAATTAATGTATTTTATTAATTGCAGCTTTCTTGGGAGCCTGTAAATCTGGCAGCTGAGCACGCTTATTTATTTTCCTTCAATGACCTCTGTGTAAGACTTGCTTAGTTTTCTCTCTGTCAAGCACCTTGGGATCCATATTTCAAGCTGGATACTTTTTTCTTCTTATCTCTAGTTATTATTATTTGTTTGTTTGTATTACAGCAGCATCTTACAATCCCAGCTGGGGCTAGACACACTAGGAATACATAAGAAAGAGTACCTGCCTCAGGAGGGAGTCTCTAGCCCAAAAAAATTACAGAAAAATGAAGAGACGGGGAGAGAATGGCACAGAAGGAGATGCACAGAGATGCTGTGACTTGCCTCATGTGATACACACACAAGAGCTGCATGGGCTCCACCCCATCCCATCCCCACTGTGCGATGAACCTCCAACAGCACTAATAAAAATAATTAATTTTAGTCTTTTTCTGAACGACATGTGAGGACAAAACTCAACTTGGCCATTCTATATCAGCAAGTCCTGCAAAATCAACAGAAGAGGTATTATTAATCTGTACTCATGCACAAGAGAATTAATCACAGTGTCTTTACTTAACTGGTGATAACAGTCCTCAATATTACTTATCCCTGTTACTATGCTTTTTGTCTCTAAGAAAAAGGCCTCAAACTTGAGCCTTAGATCACATTTCTCTCAGATGTGAGGTGGGGTTTCTGCACTGTCTTCTCTATCATCCACAAAACTGTCTCCAGAAAATATGTGTTTAAGGGAGAAGAAGAACAAAAGGACTGAAGTGAAAATGAAGAATAAAATAAATAAATAATGAAAATAATGTTGCATTGTCTAACCTCTTAGGTGACTGTAGATACCAAAAACAATAATTAAGAGATGCTGGGGATACACCATATATCCTGTTCTGTTCCATGTGGAGGTGCCACAGCTTTCCAGTGTAGAGTGACAATAAAACCATAGGGAATTCTACTGTTCTCCATCCTCCACTCACCTTCAAGGCATAGGGCAGAAGGGACCAGGCCAGTCACCACACACCTTGAGTGACCTGCAGCAACACACAATGCTCCCTGCTGGGGAGCAGTCGGCTCAGAGCCCTGGGGGCATTGCACAGCAGTCGTGGTTACAGCTCAGGTTGCTGTCCAACAGTACCAGCAACATCGACCAAGCATCACAGGGACGGTCCAACACATCCTCTCTCTGTCTTCTAGTTCTCCTTCCCAGCAAAACTGACTTCTAATGCAAGGTCTTGGCCTCTGTCTGAGCTGTTCCAGAGCCTTGTTTCTGAAAACTTGAAAGACTGAGCCAAGTTGTTGAATGAGGATGGCAGTCAACCACTTGGGTCATCAGATGAAGGCAATGGCCAGGAAGATGCAAAAGGGAATCCTGCCCCCTTCCAGGGCAGTAAAAAGCATCACTCCTCACCCCACAGCAAGTTCCTGGTGGAGGATAAATTTCTTTGACCTTGTCATCACCAATAGAGATGACAGCAAGGTAAACCAAACAAAGTAAACAAACAAACAAAGCCCACAGCACTGCAGAGTATGCTCCCCAACGCTGCAGTGTCAGCTGTGCAGGAGATAAAAGAGCAATTCACAGGTGAACTAAGTGACATAGGACTTTGGATCTGTATTTTAAAACTGTGTCCTCAAAGACATCAACAGTGAGATAAATTGTAACCACGTGGGTTACAAATACATATTTAGCCCATCAGAAACAAATTTTATTTGCTTAACCTCACAAAATACAGTATGTCTTGGTCTCCAGCATAGCTGCAATTTCTTAATAGTGTTTTGAACAATCTGCTAGATTTCTTCAAACATGCTTTTTCAATTCATTTAGCATCAGGCAAGAGGAGAATTGTATTTTATATAAACTGTGATTTTGTATGGTATTTTTTTTCATAGAGAATGCCAGAAGGGACCTTTTGAAATTACCCAACTTGACCTCTTGCATAATAGAAGCCACAGAACTTCCCTGAATTGATTGTTGTTTGATCTATAGCATATCTTGTAAAGAAGCATCTAATCTTCATATAAAAATCAACAGTGATGGAGATTTAGTGCGAAAATCTCTTTATATGTTGACCTCTTGGTCAATTTTCCTCACTGTTGAAAATTGAGACTTAATTTCTGAATTTATCTGCATTTGTCGAGGTTCAGTCTCTCAACACTTTGTTTGGCAGACATATTACTTTTGTTTCACAAGGATAACACATGCATTGTTTGTAACAAACAAGGCAGGCAGAAAAATGCATCTTCTCTCCAACAGCTATGACTAAATATGAATAAATTCCCAAGAGCTGACTCATTCCCACACTTCAATCACGGCTGGTGCTAACAACTGCCTCCCTGCTATTTCATGTCAAATGATCTGCTGCATGAAACTTGAAGATGTGGTTCCACTGTGGTTATAGTGCCTTTAAATCTGCTAACTTGGCCCTTACACATCAGGTTGACGGGGAAGGGAGGGAGGGATCTGCTATCTCAGACGAAATGTGGACTCTGTGCCCTGGGTGGCTGCAGAGCACAGCACACAGAAATAACCCAGAAGGGTTTCTACAGCTCAGCCCAAGGACCTTGGCAGCAGCCACAGCACAGACATACCCACAAACAGAGAGGAAACCTCACTCCCTGCTCTTGGCACCTTAAGACTTCCCACTCCAGCTGCAGAATGCTGAGGTCCTTCGGTCACGGTGTGCAAGACCTGACTCTCCTGGCCATGGAGATTTCCGTAGGCATGAATACATCAATACTGAGTGGAACTGGTCTAGAAAAGCTTGTTGGGAACACTTCCATCATCTTTGGAAAAATTCTTAAGAGTCACCAAATTGGTACCTAAATAGCAATATCCAGTACAACAATTTACAAGCTACAGTTAAGAACAGACCTTTGATCTTGGCCAAGTAACTCTTTCGTTCACTGCTCTAAAAAGATTCAAAATAAAGCCCGCCTTTACCCACTGCTTATCTTTAAGTGATAACTGCTCACCTCTGCCGAGTTCAGAGTAATCTTTCCTCTACTGCTTTTATGCAATACTTTTTTGCTGTCTTTTTTTTCTGTTTGGTTTTTTGTCATTGTTGTTGGGTTTTTTTGTTTTCTTAGCAGGAAATCTATTTTGTTTTCCAGGATTAAAAGATGAACCAGAAGGCTCTTATGCCTGACCTGACCAGAGTTTCAGTTTATTTCCCCAGAACCTACTGATGAATCACTAACAGCTAAAACAAAGCCCGACCTGGATCCTCTGTGCAGCCTTGGGCATGGGTGATTCATCAAGCCCTGCACAAGATGCAGCATCACTTTCAAGTCAGGACTTTACAAACGCAGAAAATGCTGTTTAAATATTTTGCTTTAAAACACACTCATGAAGTTGAAGGCTACACAAACATGCTGCTAACAATCTGAAGTGGTAAAGCATTATTTAAAAAAAAAGCTATTTATTGAAGTGATTTCACTACATTGCTAAGGTGCTGGCTGGCTAGTTTCAGCAAGGCTATTTCTCTTTGTGGATGTGCTGGTTTATAAATCACTCACTCATCGTGAATCCTGCTGGATACCAGAGGAAGCCTATTTAAGCTTCTGGTAAGGAATTTGCTTGGTTTACTAAATTTTCCAGTCACGCGTCTATGCAAAAGCCGCTCTTGCTTCCCACTCGAATCCTCCCCTCTGCCCGCTATTTGTCTTTGCCACATCTGTATTTATTGTGTGGCGCGGGTGATGCCATGCCCAGGATCTGCCTGATAACCACTGCAGATCTTGGCTGCCTCTCAAGGCTGACCTGCCAATCAGGTTGCCAAATTTTTTTTGTTCGCTTCAGGCCACGTGAGCCAAAGGCCCGAGCAGAGAGGAGGGCAGTGCCCTTGCTGCACCTCTCCTCTCCATGGACGGCAGCTTCACCCAGCTGTGCCTGGCTGGCTGCGGCTGCCGCGCGTCCCAGAGCGCACCGGGTGAAGCCTTCAAAGTGCACCACGGCTAAACTTCCTCTTTGCTACTTAAGTTTTCTCCTCATGCTGTGTGCTTCAGTGTTGACAGTTAACTCGCATTTAAAACAACCCTGTGCAACAGAGCTGTCAGCTGGAAATGTATCTGAGCCGCACAGACCCTTTAAAATTCTTCCCTGGATGAAGGGACATCAGTCAGCCAGGAGAGACCCTTACCTCTAGGTTAGGAGTCCGAGGGAGATACACAGTATAATCTTTTATTTTTTGAGTGGGTTTTTCTATTCCAGTGTGACTATGCAGAAAAGCTTGAAAGCAAAGAAAATCAGGCAAATGGAAGGGAGAATATTGACTGTGCTCCTGGGAGAAGGCTCTGCCCTGAGCCCACCACCTTCACCCAAATGCTGGTGACCAGCTCCCAGCCTGCTGATGGGGTTTGAGGCACCTGGGCCTTCTTCAAGGGTCATTACTTTACTGAATGGTGACATTTTCAACACTCTTAACATAGTCTATCCCTGCAGTCAGCCTTCAGCTAGGGTTCACACACATAACCCCAAACTAAGGAACTTGCAAAAGGCATCTCTTTTGAGAAAGCAGCCCAGAAACTCAGAAAAAAGTGTTCAAGCAAGGTTTTGTCCGTGTACTGGAAGACACACCGACAACATCTACTACAAACCAAACTGGCCACATCAATAATTAAATACAAGTTTTTCCCCCCCTCCAATTTTACCTAGCTGAAAGCAGTTTGATAAAGCTCTTTATGAATAACCAACAGTAACAACATTAACTCTGCAAGCTACAAAAACTGAAGATTATAGAGATTCCTCTGACACACACGCACACACATATGCACGCCCACAAGCCACTTGGGAAAGACAAACTAAGACAAAACCAGAATGTAAGTATTTCTCTGTAAGAATATAACTGCATTTAAAAAAAAAAAAAAAAAAAAAGAGAATGTAATACAGGGAAACAACAGGAACATCTCCAGCTATCTTTCACATCAGATCTTGTCTTGTCCAGATACAACAGGTGGCCTCACACTTATCATCAAGGATCCTGTAACCTTCCCTGACGTCCCATCCCAGCCCCGTCAGGCAGCATTTTAATACAAACCAGCACTGACAGATACTGTAGGCATTTGCTGAACGCTACGAGAGGCTCTTTGGAGCGTCTGATCTACTTAGATCAGAGTTCTGTGCTCTGATTATTACTCCTCGTTGCCTCATCTACACTTTCTGAAGATTAAGGAATAGAACCAAACAACCCTGAACCCTCAGGAAAACAAACTCTTGTCAAGCTAAAAAACCCAGAAAACTCCCATAGCGAATTGTTGACGGTGCTTTTTGCCTGTTTGCTTTTGAACATTCTTTTCTTCATCAAAACACAGGGTGAGATAATAACTGGGTCTGATTTTTAATATTTCCAACTATTTGGTTTATTTTGGATGTGTATTTGATAGGTCAATATGGAGCTGACCTATTCCCATTTCAAACCCCACTTGATGCCCTGTAAGTCTGACCTGATGGAAATCAATTCCCCATGGTCTTCCTGTCAACGTTATGTTAATTTACCAAGCTTATCTCTAAGAATCACAGAAAATTTCCAAATGTGAAACACTCTTTTATTCCCCGTTCACCAATTATATTCGAGAGCACTGCAGCTCCACACAGCATGGACTGTGCAGCACAACAGGAGCTCTGCCAGTAAACTAAAATATTCATGAGATGTAGGGTTGTGCAGGACTATTAACATGACTTGCCTCTCATTTAGCACACCACTGAGCTGTACTGATGGCAATGTCACCACTTCCAGATGACTCTTCCAGGAGCCAGCAAACAAGGCAAGGAGGAAGAAACCCTCCATGTGCAAGCACAGGGCTCAGGGAGAAGAGTGAATGGAGATGGGTGTGTGGGAACATTTAATGGATGTCTCCTCCTCTTGGTACATGGAGACCTGTAGACATGGATCACATTAAACCCAGAAGAATAATCAATTCCCTACCTAAAACCCAACACAGACAATTAGAGGTGCTGAACACACAGCAGTGAGATGGTATCAGCGTTTTGAAGACTGCAGTGGCACAAACAAACGCATCAGCAGGAAACATTGGGGGAAAAGGAAATGTCTATAAAAGTCACATTCTGCTGCAGATGTAATGGAGGAAAAATAAAACAACTGAACTGCTGGTTTCCCAGTTGGCAGGTATTTTAGAATCTAAATGGCCCTGAAAACTTACTAGAGTATAAAATTGCTGTAATTTAAAAGACTTCTAATTAAAAAGCTATAACATTAACTTTTGGTCCTCTCCCAACCCCCTACTTCTTTTCTTTAAATATTTGCCTCACCAGTACAATAAAAAAGAAATAAAAAAAATGCATGTAAGGAACTACATCTGGCTGAAGACTTAGAAAGAGAAAAGTAAAACATGCCAGAAAATACACACAGGTTTAGATTTAGATAAATGTACAGCAACCCAAAGCCTTAATTTTCCATGAAATCCACTATGTAATTTCTTCTTTGCACATTCCAGCCAAAAAGCCATTAGCTTACCCAGTTCCCACTGATAGTGTAGGATTGTCTCTTAATACGGGTTCTTCAGAGATAACCCACCCAACTATGCAGTCATGTGTAATAGGGCTCCCTCCACATTGCAGCAAAGCTCACTATTAGCAGCTTTCCCCCTGGCTTGGACTGAAGTTGTGCCCTTTCCAATTTTTCTGTAATTCCTCCAAACCCTGCCAGTCACGTGGGGAATCTCTGTTGCCCCTCGGTGAAGGACAGTGATGGCCATGGTGGAGGGGACACGCGGGTGCCTCACTGCTGTGTGACTCACTCATCCCGACAACCTGCTGACTGGCTGCATTTCTGCTGCCTTTGCAAAAGGCTTCACAATTTAGTACTAAATAAATTACCAGTGGTGGAGGTTCAGCTGCCTATACTTTAGTGTCTAATGCTGATTTAAGTGCCTGAGGTAACTTACACATCTGCAGCAGTCTGGATGACACAGCACAGGTCCTACAGATCTATACCCTTGTGAAGCTGAAGACCTGGTGGGTTTGCCTGCTGCATCTCTAATATCTGTACAAACTTATTTTTAAGGAAACTGAGTCTCATCCTTTCTACCTGAAGCAAAAGAAAAGTTTATTTTCAGTGAAAACCTCAACAGATTATCTGTTGAGTACATGCCACACTAACCCAGACCTTCTCAGAGGGATATGATGATACAACCCACAACTGAGATGAGCTACATTTACAGGCTGGAGAGTCATCACAGCTGCACACTGCATCCCTTCTAATGATTCCTGGGGTTATTCCTCTGTTCACACTTACCCAACTCGTGTTGCATTGCCCTTTCTGACCTGTCCAGGCGCATTGCCATTTATTAACACAATTGCATTACCAGCTCTTGAGTCTCACCTTCTAAATACCATGTAAGTCCTGCTGCTTGGGAAAATATGAGACTGGCTGTTGTACAAACAGTGCAGCAAGATGCCAATTTATTGTCTTTACTGCTCCGTCCACCTCTGTCCTGCACCAAATTTCTTGCTAGTCCCTTGTCTTTTCTGTATGAGAAACTACTAGATTTATCAGTATTACCAGGATTATGTACAAACTGCTTAATATTTTCATTTAGTGTTGCATTTTGGTGGAAGGCTCTGAAGGTTAGATACTAAAGCCTTGATCCAAAATAATCAGATGCCATATTCAGGTACCTAAAATAACAGTATTCACATCATCTCAACCTCATACCATCGAAGGCATTTAGAGTGGGATGCAACAAATTGTGCGTTTCTACAAAACATAGATTTTTCTGCGTCTCAGCAGATGGGCTTCTCCTGATTCCCCCAACCCTACGTCTATTCAGTATATTTACTTTAGTAGCTTTCAGCTGTATTAAAATCTTTCAGTGAACCCCAGAGTGTAGCACTTGCTTGAAGAAGTTTCCATTTAAGAAATACTGACCGTGTCCCTCAACCAACTCAGCTGTCGTATGTACTCTAGACAGGTATATTAAGATGTTTGTATTCAGTGATTGTGCTAAAAGTTTAGTTTTTTCCCTACTGCACCAAAATTTTATTACCCAGCAGTGTGCTGTACATGGAACCCTGCCATCATAGAATGATAAAATGGTTTTGGTTGGAAGGGATCTTGAAGATCATTTTGTTTCAATCCCCCTGTCATGGACAGGGACACCTTCCACTAGACCAGGTTGCTCTGCCAGTTGCCTCCACTGATAGAGATGGAATTATTAAGAATTTTAAGGACACAGTAAAAAAACCCAATAGTCAGGGCTTCACTTTTACACTGTTCTTTAAAACACAGATAGAAAGCCAATGAGAAATAACAGCTCAGGTAATTTCTTACAATCAAAAAGTAAAAAAACTGACACTGATTAATCTGTTCACACTGTGGAAGTGGTGACAGCAGCAGGAAAGAGGTCTGAATAATTCAGCTTAACTTTCAAGGTTACTTCAAAACACCAGATTGTAGAGTTTTTAGTAAGACTCAAAGACTTAGATCCCATGGCCAGAAATACGGACCAAGAAACAGATCTTTTTAATATCCAATTAAAAATATTCTCAAAACTTCCTCTAAATAAATCCAAGAAAGACCTGAATGGAAACAATCCAAAAAAATGAGACAAAAAGTCAAAGCTCACAGCCCTTTAACTCAAGCAACAGGAATTCAGAAGCAAAAGTATTCTTTTACCTTCACAGTAGCACCATTAATCCTTATCCATTCTCCCCTCCTGCATCCAATGCCCAGTGGCTCGTGCTCCCCTGTCCCAGCATCATGTCCTGCTACCCCGTCCTGGTGTGCACCTGCATCTCTGTCAGCAGGGTTGAACTGGGAACCACAGAACACCCTACAAATATTCTGATGCTTGTTTCCAGTCCCTTCTAGGTACTACTGATGCTGCTGCAGATTTTAACCAGAAATGTTTTGAAACTGGAGCTTTAGAAATTTACTGCTGAAGATGTGCAGGACTGGGAACTGGAGATTATTTCTGTGGCTTCATCTTATAGGGAAGGACACAGGATTTTTGGACCATGTTTGCTTTATCCATGTTTTCCTGATCCAAGAAGAGCCCAGAACTCCATGTCAGGCATTTGGACTTAGGTACCATCTGTATGTATATTTATGTGTATGTCTCACAAACCCCAGCAAATCGAGATGAAAACTCCCAAAAGGCAAGAACCTCATTAAGTATCTGCAGCCCAGCAGCAAAACGGGGAAGGAGTGAGTCTCAAATCCTCCTGCACTTCATTTAGGGTTGTGTGTCTCTGCAGCCCCACTGTGCAGTGGGAGCTCAGAGGCCCAAGTTTGTATCCTTGCTCTAGGAATACTGAATGTTGTTCAGAAACATTGCTGTGTTATAAAACAGCCCTGGAGAATTAGAAATGTAAGCCTGAATCTCCTCAAAGTGAGGAGGTAACTGAAGTAGGTCTTCTATTTCATAAGCTAGTGGTCTGATACTGTGGTTATTCTATAAAATTAAAGGATTTTTTTGGTCCTGCTTCAATACTTGTAACAATCTTGGGCTTGACTGGTGCACTGAGAACTTCTCTGGCTCTAACAAGAGCAGCCTGGCTGCTATCTGCAGGGAAATTCTTCTCTCCAGGGCCCAGCAACTCGTGATGCCAGCTCTCTTACAAACCCTTGTTATTCAGATGGAGATAAAACCACCTCCCAGGCTTGCAGGTTCCCCGACACATGCTGCTGTAATTGGATTTTTCACCTCCAAAGGACACATGCATCTTGGATTGGCAAGCTTTGGTCCGACTTTTAATAACTGAGACTGACTCTCACTGACTTCAGAGTGAAAACATCACAAGGATATTCTTACAAGACTGAAAGTATAATTCCATTATACTTATACTTACGTATACATAATATGCAAAGTCCAAAGCGTATTTATAAAAATACCAACATAACCCCCTAAAATTTAATGTTAATTAAGGCAAAATCCTTTCTTAATGCTATATTACAAAGTTATGTACCATATCAGTTTGACTAACTGAGGAACAACTCAATACTTCCACCTTTATTTCATTGGCCATAGGATCTGAACCCCAAAATTGCTGTGCAGGTAAGAAGCCTTACTCCCAGAATATGTGCTTTGGCAGACTACCTTTTTCCTTCTCTTGTTTTAATGAAAGATGAATTGCTGTTGTTTTTGTTGTTGCTTGGTTGGTTTTTTGTTTTGGTTTGTTTTTGTTTTGTTTTGCTTTTTAAACAACAGGATGAACCCTGTAGCTGGGCTTGCCTTCCTTTTGTCAAATGCAAGACATATCCCTTCATTCTTCTTCAGACCTCAGCTTTTTCCTTTCCCTCTTACAAATGAGCAGAGCATCCACTGCCAGGTCTTGAAGGAAAAACTTCTCCAGAGAGCACACACCTGACCCCAGAGCAGAGATGATGAACCCGCCACTTGGAATCTCTATCCAAAATCCTTGCTCCCCACCATTTTTTGACAGTTTTAGGATCTCCTGGTGCTATGCTGTTTGCAAAAAAAGGCAGCTGCTGCTGACCTGAAGTCCTGTATTCAGATTTCCTTAAATCCCTTTTTTTTTTTTTTTTTGACAGGCATACTCTGAGGAATGCCACTTTGTTGATTTTGGTAACGGACCACTTGGTTTCCACATTCCAGACAAATTTAACTGTAAAGGTAGGGACAGGTACTGCACAAACAGATTTCTAGCTGAAGATGTCAGGAGTATTCCAAATTTTCAAGAAGTTAAGGCATCTGCAGAGTTTGTAGTTATCCCTTGGGTTATGCAGCAGGAAGTTTTAGGGTTAAAACTTTGGATTTTTTTCTTTGAAGTTCACTTCCCTTCCCCCCCATCCCCTTGGGAGCACCTTCTTTTACGGCTGAATAGAAGTGACATGGCTACACATGATTCCTAAAGGCCACCTCTGTTTTCATTCAAAAAAAGATAAACATTTTCCAACCTTGATTGTTACAAGCAATAACACAAAATGCAACCTGACCATATTCCAAAGTCTCAGAAGCCATAAAGGAAACAAAAGCAAGTCTAAATTTATTATGTTGTAAAAAGCTTAAGACTTTGAGGACTCTGTCACAACATTGGAACATCTGGAGCTGGTAACACTAAAAATTACAAATGCTAACAGGATGAAAAATGCGATAAAATAGAGAAGCAACATGTACCTCAACAGGACAGATGCTTGAGTGTTTTATAACTATGTAAACATTTCACTGTTATGAGACTAGACGGGATTTGTCACGACTCTAAACTCCGTATTTTTAGTGCTGTCACAATACACCTACCTGTAAGGCTCTCAAAAGTTTGAACCTGAGAAATGTCAGGCCAAATACAGAGAGTTAACAAGGCAAAATCCAAAAGCTGAATGAAGCATTCTGAACCCCAAACTACACTACCTCGTATGGACCCTACACCCTACCCACCATCAGCTCAGCAACGTCACCAAATGCCAGTCACTGCCACCTTCAGTGATGTGACAGTGCCTAACGTGTCATGCAGTGTGTTTGCACATTCCTCCCCTTTTGTACCCTTACAGAAAGACCTACATGGGTTAACATATTGTCAGACACAAGGAATGGTTCCCCTGGTGCCCCGTTGTGGAACGATCCTCAAACACTCCGTGCAATCTGAGTAATTGTGCATTATGTTAACAGTTTACTGAGTGCAGTCTTAGTTACATTACTGACAGTTAGATAAAATGAGTGCTAAAATAAAAAAAATATTTAAGAACCATGGAGGCAGGGAAGAAAATAGTATTATACAAATAAAAATGGTGGAACAAAAGAAAGAAATCAAATGTGGACATTCAGCAGCTGAGGACCTTGACATTTCCAGTAGACCTGGTAAAAAAATTGTGATAAAGTGCTAAGTAGGATTATCACAGCAAGCATCTTTCTCTAAGCATAATTTTAGATCCCAAACAGTGCTGCAGCTACAGGAGTTTAATTTTCAGCCATTTTCCCTGCAAAGACTTTCACCCACTGACATTGGCTCATTTGGTCAGACCACAGTGCTAACAACCCCAAGGTCATGGGACTGATACCTGTATGGGCCATTCACTTAAAAGCTGAACTGCATGATCCTTGTGGGTCCCTCCCAACTCAGAATATTCCATGATTCTGTGAGGTCACTTCATACAATAATCTATCATTACAAGAACATTGTACTAATGCGTGCACTAAAATCTCCAGAAGGAACAACAAGAAGTTTAAAATCAAGAGTTTTCAGGGCAAATAAATAAATAGTTTAAAAAATATATATAACTTGCTTCCCCCTCATTTCTGCAACTGACTGTATTCCAAATGAATCAGCTAAATATTTGTCACTAATGCAAAACGAATCTTCCAACTTAAGACCTACTCAAATGAAAACCTCTCAAGAAGATATCAGAAGACACCACTGTATCTAGGGGGAAAAGTGTGGTGCTTTAGTAATTCAGAAGTGAAGTTTTTATTGAGTGTTCTAGCTCTTCTAGATTCACCACCTAAGGCTGGAAGAACTTGTAGGATCATTTGGGACTACTTGATTTCCCAGTATCATCTCAGTGCTCCTTAGAGTCACTCAGTATTGTTTGCAAGGTTTACATTTCTTCACTTCAGCTATTTTTCCATTTGTCAGCTCCTAAATAATGATCTTCCAACCTCCCTTAAGAAACTGAATAGACTGAAACACATTTTATGGCTTATTCTCCAGGCCTGGATAGTTTTTATGGTCCTCCTTAAGAACTGCTTTAGCACTTTTCCATCTTCTTCAGTCATGAATGTCAGAACTGGGCAGAGTGTTTAAGCATCAGTCTTACTAATAGAATAGACTTTAATCAAAGAGCTTTCACTACTTTTACTTGATATTTCTCCTTTTATACAACTAAGGTCTTCACTGGCCCTCGTTAATTATACTCTTACACTGACAGCTAATTTGGAGGTGATTATCTAGGAAGCTCTGATGCCCTTTCCTGAGGGCTTTAAGAGTGAAGTCCTGGTGGTTTGAGCCATGAGGTCCTAGGCAGTGCTGGCTCCAAAGTCCATCTCACAGGTTAGCAAACAGAAGGTGCACCCAAGCTTCAACTGCAGCAGCTGAGCAGATTGGCTCTATGCAGAAAGATGGGTTTCTACTCATCAACTCAACCCCAGCATGGACAACCAAGCTGGAGGCACATATCCTCACCCTGCAGTCCTTGTTCCAGGGAAATCCATGACAAACAGGCAGATAGCTGAGGTAGTTCTGTTCAAAAATTGTGCCACACTGTGCCTCCCAGAGTTCAGAAACTTTTCCTAAAGTCTCAAAGGCCTAGAACCATGTTCTTGCAAACAGAACCATCCCAAAGGCATCACAGTGTCTTGGTTTTTTGCTGTCTAATTTTGTGTTCTCCTGGACCATGTGGTATTCCAGATTACATCCCTTTATTTTCCCAACTCTCTTTAGTGAGTTATAATTTTTTTCTAGCAATGGTGATATATTATGAATTGATAACATCTGTTAGAATTTAAATCAATTTACCTTCGTGCTGCTTAGTACAATTAGGTTTTGCACTGTTCAAAAATTTGAAAACATTAGGCCCATGTCCTGTCTGACTGTTCACGGTATGGCTGAAGCCTTGGAGTCCCTTGTCACCTTTGATGTGTTGTATACTCAGAAGCCTTGATATGGCTGCATTCCCCTCTCTTACAGTCACCAAAACAAAACACTGAAGTCCAGCTCCACAGCTGTCCACACCTAAATTTTAGTGAAATCAGGAGGCAATAGGTTTTCACACATCCTGGATGATTTGCCCAAGACTGAGGCCTCTGTGAAGAACATATTCAAGAGCTAAACATGAACCCCTCACGTGTCCCACTGATTGCCTCACCACCTCATGACCACAGCAGCCACGATCCTTCACTATCAGATAACAGAGACGGAAAATGTTTACCTGCCTTTATAGGGATGGAGATTAGACATTAGAACAACCAATTGCACCTCCTTCAAGTGTTATTTAGCATGGTGGGCCACCAGATAACACGCTGGAAAGAAGCACAAGCTGAGATTGTTGCAGCTGAGTTCCCTCCTTAGTGCTTCAAAGCCAACCCAATGGTCTGGCTTATTTTTATCCCTTCTCAGTTTGAAATCAGTGTCCCTTCTCCTCAACAGCCTCAAAACACCATTGTTGTTTCTTATTCATTTTCCAGCTCCCCATGGCCTCTACAGATTCTCCTATTCTTTTAATATATTCCTTTAGAGTCTTCCCACAAAACTGAAAATGAACAATTTGATCAGAAATGGCAAACTGCTTTATTTGTGTGGTTTTACCTCAAAATCTTGAGGTTGAGTGCTGTATCTGCAGAGAAAATAGTTTTCTAACAACAAACTCCAATGTGATAATGTCACCAACAACCCAGAATGAAATTTCCTGACACTTCTCTGTTCATAAGAAAGAGCAAACACTTTGTTTATGACCAAGCCATGTGTAATGGGCCAAGTGCTTCCTACTAGCATCACAAATGAGAAAAATTTGCATTAATGAAGAACAGCAAAAGGAAAAGCATAACAAACAGGGGAAATAAATGTAAGCAGTGAAACACTGGGCAAAGTTTCTGGCACTCAGATATCTGATTCAGTACAGGCAAGATGTGATTTTCTGTTTCCCTCAGCAGGTGGATAATAATACTACTACTACTGATATTAATACATACAGTATCAATAACCATTTGCAGAATGTGCATTCATTTCACTTTTAGATCTTTAAGTACTTATATAGCTTTTGCTGCCACAGATGGATAAAAAGATAAAGAATGGGAAGACAGCTTTAATTTCAATATCGGATTTCCGAAAGTGATCTGCAGGGTCCCTCTGTATCCAATGGGGACAGGAAAGGATACCAAAAGAGACCTTCAAACCACTTACTGCAGGGTGAGAGAAATCATCTTTTGGAGAGTGCTAGTCCTCTCTCCTGAATAAAAAGAGGGGCTACAAGCCAACTGTAAACAGATGCCTAACATTTGGATGGATAAAGATATATGATGTGAATCAAAGCTTCAAGGATTCAACAGAAGCTATCAAGTGAAACAGGATCAGCCTCTGTGTTTCCCTAGGCTTCTACTTATGCCTCATCTGCTGGACTTAGCCTCTTCCCAGGAATGCAACAGAGAGCTTTCAGGTACCCCACACTGCTGGAGGTAAAAATAAATGGAAATGGATGGAGAAATAAAAGGAAAGGCATAGAAATAGATGAGAAACAGAAAAAAAGTGCATTACAAATGACAAATCTGTATAGCAGGCACAAAAAATAAAGCCTTCCAAGAGCAAGGAAGAAATAACAGATGAGCTAGTTCATTTATGTCTTACCTATTTCATTTTTAGTGCTTAAGTAATAAAACAAAACAAAAAAGATCAATGAAACAATTTGAGATTTTCTGATCTCATACAAGGAATTTCATTAAAAAACCCAGCTTTTTCTGTTTTCTTTTTCTTTTTTTTTTTTTTTTTTCCAATTAGGAAGAGCTCAAATACAGCTGAAAGACTTGATGAGTCAGGCAGAAAACTCAGCAGAGAGAAGGGACGTCTTGTCAGGATTGGGAGAGAGGCTGCAGATGTGCCGAATGGCCCAGTGAGCAGCAGAGAGATTGCTGTCTGCGGGAACGCCGCTTTTTCCAGGGAAATACTGCCAAACCTGCTCGCTCCTACCACGAGGCACAGCACCCGTGCTCAGCCTGTCAGCTGACAGCCTCTTGGCCAGGCCTTCAGGACTTGGTCTTGATGACACCGTCAGCTTCTCAGTTGACTTCTCAACTTCCCAAGGACTGACAAGCTCAACTTGGGCAGCAGAGCACAGCACAGAGCGCTGCTGGTCTGCCGCTGACCTGACATTGTTATATTTCCCCATGTGAAGACAAATGTACTTGCTGGAAACTTGTACTTTCACAGAGACTTCTCTCAATGTATCTCCATTTTGTTTCAGACCAGCCTTTCCCAAAGCAAGGCTGTAAAGTCTATACCAGTACCCAAATGTACAGAGAGATCAGCATTCAAAATTATGTGACTGTGGCCCTGCCCTATGTCAAGCAGAAGTTTGCTTCTTCAAGTCAATTTTTCGAAACGCTCATGCTTGTGCCAACTCACTTTTCAGGCTCTTCAAAAGACCTTCAAGGATGGAAACACCCTGAAATAGTCTCAATATCAGCAAGAACTGGATCTCTGGCATGAATTTCAAAGGTGCCCCTATTCAAACAGCTCATAAGAGCTGCTCAAGGAATCCAACAGAGCCAGAATAAAGAAAAGTAAATAATATTAGTCCTGTATCTGCAGGAGGTGGAAGCTAAAAAATATAATTAGAGGGAGTCCTCAAGGACAGTCACTAGCTACTTTCCCTGAATCCTGCTGCTCCAATATTGTGTTGTGTTGCAAATGTCATTGATTTTCATTTTCTTCCTCTGAAACCCCAAACCTGTAATATTAAATAAGACTGAGGGAATTTCATTTTGTATCCAGAATACACTAAGCAGACAGCAAGCCACTACTGTCTGTCCTAGCCCATTAACTTTATTAAAAAATTCAACAGAGCTGATTTCTGAAAAAGCAATTTATCAGTCTGCAGTACAAACACAGTACCAGTTGAAAGTTATTTTATTTGGATTTAGGTGTTCCTTGCCCAGGATGTACCATCAGATTTTCTAAGCTTGTCAAGAATGATAAAAAAACAGGTCACAAGTGTATGATAGGTATAATTGCCTTACTCTTCCTTAACCCCCCTTTAACCAAAATGCATAAGCTTGTATAGCATTTCTTTATAGAAGAAGATAATTATTGCTGTCACTGTCACATTCACTTCTCAGTCTTGATAACAAATGAATTAAACCTGGCACATGACCAAAGGTCCTTCAGTTACCCTGTCAATGCTAATTCAAGATACCATACATTTTCCATAGACTGGAGAAAGAAAAGAAGGATGGATCTAGATATTATAAAGCTCAGAATTTGTTTAACATGGAAGACTTTGGTCCCCAGTTACACTCTGTGCTCCAACACAGTATGTGACTCTCCAGACACAGGGGGAAAGGATTCAGATGACAAGATCCCCTAGACATTAATGGGTATCCCATCACCAAATCCTGAAACTCAGCTGATGTACACTGCCATCATACTGTTTGACCTCTTTACACCTAAAAGTCCAACAGGTAGGTTTCAGATTCACAAAAGAAGCCAGATTGCAAGAGCAGCTTTATCCAGTTTATGACTTACTGTGGTTACAACAGCTAAAATAGACTAGAGACAAAAATAATCACAGCTCATGCTTGAGAGTACACATTAAATTGACAAGGATATCTCCCTTTACTCAGTTTGCTGCAAATTTATTGAAAACACTGCAAGTTCTTCCCAAAAACTTGCAGCTTTACATACAAACTACTTAGACGAGATATCACATACACTCTATCAATATTCTGTCCAATACACAGCAAGTTCTAGTTTTCTGAACACATATTTATCTAAGCTTTTGGCAGTGGCAAACTTTTTAAGCAGCTGCAAGCTTTACTGACAATGTAGAACCAAATAAAGGTTTGCCTAAGAACTCCAATTCATAACTCGATGCCAAATTAGCATAAGTGAAATATGAGTATTTAATATAATAAAACATGAGCCGCAAGCACCGAGCCCATCCCAGGAAAAATGTGAAACCAGAAGGTATTTTAATGAAAATCTGGAAGCAAATATCACAGTCTAATATTTAAAAGCCATAAGAGTTAATTTTAGTTTGAAAGGAAATCATTTTTCAAAGTTCTGTGTTCTGTTTAAAAACAGATTGAGCACGTTTATTAAATTAGCAGACCACTGCATTTATGAAATCCATAAGTTAGATCAATGGTGCACAGTCAGCTCTACAAAGTAATTGCTGGCTTCTCTCAAAATGGACAATCCAAAAACTTCCAAGGACTAGTTTTTCCCTTCATTATTTATAACAACCAAAACATGGTGCAATAGATTGTAATTCATAATGCTTTTTTAATGTTTTTATAGCACAACACTTGGACTCATTTCTAATATTTTTGAATGACAGGTTGCCATTATTGAATTTCCATTAATATGAATTATGAGTACAATATATTTTACCCAATATTTTCTATCCCAGGACTAACATAATTCTACAATAAAAAAAATCCCATAGTCAGCAATTCTTTTCAGAAATAGAAATCACAGCCATTAGAGATTAGTCTTTCTGAATCACTACGTATCTGACCTCAATCTTGTATTCATTTGACTCCACACAATCATCAGACATAATTTACATTTATGGTCACAGAATCATAGAATACCTGGAGTTGGAAGGGATCCACAAGGATGATCAAGTCCAACTCTTAGCCCTGCACAGGACACCCCAAGAATTCCACTATGTGCCTGAGAGCTTTGTCCAAACACTTGAGTTCTGTCAGGCTTAGTGCTGTGACCCTGGGGAACTGTTCCAATGCCCAACCACCCTCCGGGCAAAGAAAGTTTTCCTAATATCCAACCTCCTCCTCCACTGACACAGCTTAGTTGTTAAAGTATCAGTATTTAGGAAAGCATCCAGCTATGGTTCCCAAGCAGAAAGTCAAGGCTGGCTTAGCAGGCTCTCCCTCCTCTGCCCAGGAAATTACTTGGTAATTTGCCCCAGAGAGTACAAGATGGATAGACATGACCAAGTCCTGTCCTTGTGCATGCCTCCAGGCACTGATGTGAGCCTGAGAAACCCCTTCCTCCTAATGAAAGCAGATTTTCAGGATCAGGCAGACTCAAGCACACTTCAGATCTTCTCCTTTTGCTCACAGCGGCCACCTGCCACGGATCTCTCTCCCTAAGAAACAGCAATCCATCTAAATGACTAAACCCATACCCAACAGCAGGGATAAGGACAGCCATCCTGAGTTTAATGGGGCTATTTGCCTGCTTGCAGGCAAGCCTATGCTTCATGTTTTATCATGTGGCAGAAAGACAAAGATACATGTGGTAAATGAAATCCCCGAGGTGCAGCTGTGGGCAGTACATTCTGGGGAAGGATGTATCCAGTGTACCTGCAATATCAATCCCACTGGAGGCAAAGTATTGAGCTGCATGAATGCACAATCTCACCTACCATGACTGTTCCTACCTTTTATGAACTGGTTTAGCATTAGCAGCATGAAACACGCTTTAACATTATCACAATACCACTGAAATATGGCAGCTTCTTTGGAAAAGAATTTTTTAGTGGTCACCAATGAACTTTGCACAGACCTTGCAGTATCAGGGCAGAAAGGCAACGAAGCATTTTTCTCTGATTTTCAAAAGACATGTAGCAATAAAAATCTATTAAACTAAACAAAGAACTCCCAAATGCCAGGAGTGGTCTGGTCCCTGCCCTACAGAACTCACATCCAAAAATGACAAGAGAATGACATGTGATGAAAATAACACAAGAAGCAAGCAAGGAGATGACAGGTAACAATGTTGAGTAATACCATATGTGTTTCTGCACACACACTCCCAAACAAGTATTTGACAAAGTCTGCTCCTAAATACAGATGCATTCAGAAATACTCACAATTCAGCCATAATCAGATGATTAGTCTTTGCCAGCATCATGGTGGTAAATAGCTCTTTAGGAGAAATCCTCATACAAAAAGGGTGAGGGGCTTGCAAACAATCTCTAGAAGCACATGCCAGGCACGGAGGATAAATAAAGCATTTATCAGAAAAACAAACAAAAAGGTAATCAAAACCGGAGTCCTTGGGAAAACAGATGGCAGGACTGGGAACACAAAAAGATACATGGGTGGAAGCTGAGTAGGGGGTTGTTTGAATGCTTCTGACATTTCTTTAAATGTCAGTTCATAATTATGACATCTTCACTACCACCTTCTAGGTAATGCAGCCCCTTCTAGCAGAGGCCTCACATTTTGTGGAGAGCTGCACTTTAGCATTTCAAGCTTTTGTCGTGTTCCTGTCTTTTATTCTAGTGAGAATGAACAAGCAAACAGCAAACTCCCACTGAACACCTACTACTTCTGCTTTCATTCCAAGGTTTCCTCGTTGTTCAGTTAAATCTCTGAGTTTATTATACAGATTTAGGTGAAGAGTTACACACTGAGAAGCACCGGTAGATAAGTGAGAGAAAGGGCAATATTTAAAGAAGTTTGAAGCACACAGCGTACTCTATAAACACTCCACCGGAGAAGGGGAAATGAGTGGGGTATAATCTTTTGCATAAGTTTATATGTGTAAAACCTGTGTTAATAAAAATCAATCCTCATTCACTATTTGAACACAAATCCCATTAATAATTCCATTAAGCTATCACTTCAGCTCATTATTGTACCCATTTGCAGTTCACTGTGTTGACTGTCAGCATCTGCTGCTTTCCCTCAGAGAGAGGGGGGACGAGGCCATGCAATCGCATTCCTGTTCAGCTGCTCCCCTTGGCTGGCTGGTGAAAAGGCATTTCCACTCTGTCCTACCCAGAAACAGAGCACATGGCCTTCCAACACAACCAGCCTCCATCCCACAACATCCCACCATCCAACATCCATGCCTGAATTCAGACTGCCCAATTATCAGAGCTACACAGCATGCTTGCTCTATGCTTTACTAAGCAGACACTTTAGAAAGGAAGAGGGAGGGAGGGAAGAAAACGAGGACTGACATACAGGCAGTAATACATAACAAGCAACATAACCTTGTATTTTGCAAGTAAAAGCTTGGAGGGAACAGGGGACAAAGGACAGACTGAGACACAAAGAAAAACTTCCCCCAAAACCAAGCCCACACAACACTTTAAACATGTTAAGCATTCAGGGAGGCAACAGATAACATAATCACAATGCACAGCAGGGTCCTGAATGAAAACTGCGTACATGACTCTTGAAAGGTTATTATTGCAAATTTAAGCAAACCAATTGCACGAAGACCAGAGAGCAGCCAGAGGTTTTCAGGTCTTGTGTTTTGATCACTGAGGCTTATTCCAACTGGCTCAATTTGATCTAACAATCAAAAAGTCAAATGATATGAAGAAAGATATTTCCTCCAGTAAATTGAAAAAGGTGGAGTGGGAGCTTATTTAGATTTGCTTCTTGAAACTGCATTTTTTCCTTTCTTCTCTCTCCAAGTAGTGCAGCTCCTGTAAAAACTTTCAGCAGTGGAATGCACATTTGCACATCGTGCATCTCTACCCTTTCATTCTTGCCAGGAGCACTCACCTCCAAAGGAAAAGCAAACAGCCAGGGCACTGAACACAACGAAGCAGAAACACAAAAGGAAAAGAGCTGAGAAAAAGCAGCTCATTTCCAACAGATCTGAACAACTACCCCGGGCTAATATTGTTACATTTCACTGAACCTGACTGGCAAAACACCCCACTATTAACCCCTAAGCTCTTCATCAAATAGACTCATGAACTCTTTGTCTACAAAGGTATGATAGATTCAGCAGATTTTATGGTTGATTGGACAAGGAAAGTGAGTCCTCCAGAGGTCTTCAAAATCTAACACCAAAGGTGAGGTGCACCAAGCTTTGTTTCTATAGCTTCTTCTGAAGGGAACCATCTCAAATACAACATATGGTCATGGATTTCTATCCAGATGCCATCATAAACGGACCAGTAGACATTTCCTATGAGAAATGCTTCAGATAAAATATCTGGCACTGAAAAGTCTCCAAATTTGTCAGCACTGGTGTAAAATCAAGGCCAAACCCACCCCACATGAAGACAGACATACTGACAGTGCTGCTTTAATTTTGTTTGCCCCTGCTGTGGGTGTGCTAGAAGGAGTGTGTGGTCTGAAAGAGCCACATGTGGGAACACTAATTTTGGTTCATATGATGACTAAAATGCTGAAGCTGTACCAAAACCTCAGGTCTAGTAAGATGTGCCAGGAAGGCGGTCTGGAGCTCTCTGCTCATGGAATCAGGCAACTTCCATTAATAAAAGGCATTCATAATTCATATAGAAAAAAATCAAGATGCATACATAACTGTACCTCAGGCAGCTGGAAATGGAAACATGAGGATGTAAACAGGGCAGAACAAAAGAATATAACCACACTTCTGGAATTTCCCCAGTCCTGGCAGCTAGCATTGGTTTATTGGGCTTTCACTGGTAGAAAGCAGTATTATTTTCTATTCATTGCTGTGGTAAGAAGATAAGAAAAGAGACAGGCTACTAAACAAAAACCCAACTTTGCAGGTAGTGAGAGGTGTTTCTCCTTCAACACTTAATGGCTGTCATGATCTTTCATACCAGATGTATGTTAATGTCTGTCCAATATATAGCACAATCACTGATTTTCAGATACAACTGAAAATATAAAAATATATTCCTGGCACAAGGCACATCTACAGAACATATTCATTCTGATACAGAAACTCAATTTGCCAGAAATTGGTGGTCCATGTGCAAAACTTTGACAAAGTTTTCTGCAAAACCAGCTGACACAACTTCGTAGGAGATCCATTTCTAGACTCCCTTAGACTATGCATTTCTGTTTTTAATGGAAAAGAGAGTGCACAGACTATTCAAGTTGCTGTGACAATTTTCAATAGGGTCAGACCACACCATCTCAGTACACAGGTATACTGTGGGCTAAAGCAGAGACAAAGAGATGTGCTTGTGCTCCTTATTGTTCAGATACAACTCAGTCAAGTATGAAACTGCAGAGTCAAGTAAAACCAATTACACTTGCCTCAAACACAAAATCATCCCAATAACTAGGAAACAAAACAGAGCCAGGACCTGTTATACGGCTCCAAGGCCAAATTATATGGCCTGGCCACATTCACAGGATTATACACTTTTACCCTCCAAAACAAGGTGGCTATATCCAAACTGCCAGTTGGGAATGGCTGCTGGCTCTTGCTAATCCCTAGGCCATGCCTGGGAATTGTTTATGACAGCACTAGCTGGTCCCGGCTGAGCACAAGGCAGAGCCTGTGCTAACAATTTAATGGTATAGATGGTCAAGTTCCAGCTCTTGGGCTTGTGCCCTGGCATTGCTTGATCTGCTCGGGGAGACCTTGCCAAACACAGTTGTACTGTGAGCAGAGCTGGCTGGAACACAGACAAAAAACCAGTATCCAACCAAATTTAAATCTTTAAACGTTGTCATGATTCCCTTCCTTATTCTTTGGGTTTTGTTTTTATTATTCCTTTGTTTTCCAGACAGCCGTATTTCCACTGAGGTGTTCCATTTGCCAAAACAGAAGGTCAAACTAGTTGTGATAAGCGCCCAGCGTGTTTAATTTCTTAGCATGGTTCAGGGGCCGTTGCCAACAAGTGATGGTGCTTCCAGTATGGTTGGGAATGCTGTGGGGAGTGTTGGAAGAGTTTAAATCAAATGTCTGATGGAAAATGGGGCAGGAAGAGAAAGATGTTGAGACTGAAGTAGAAAGGTAAAAAGATAAATGAATGAAATTAATTGATCCACAAACTTTGCAGCATTGTCTAAGCTTTGCTTTTTGTCCTAGTTCAAAGAATTGGATGCAAAAAGCACATTGTTCAATAACTGCTGTGACTGCCTTATCTCTCTCTGGTTTTGAACCACTTTCTTTGATCCATACCAAAAGAATGATACAAAAGATCTTTGCTGCACAGCAAATTCACTTCCTTACCGACAGCTCAGAAGGTGAGGTAAGCGAGATCGCCTTTGCAGACTTATAGCCAAGGTCAAGGTGACTTCCCTAACTACCTTTGTGTGGCAGGTGCCACCTCCCTGTTCTCTGAAGGAAACCTTTCAGGAGAGTCTAGATTGACTTTTCTCCAAGACTCTTCTCCACAGCTCTTTGCAGGCTTTCACCACCAGAAAATAACCAGTCTGGTTTCATGGGAAGGGCCTCTGGAAAGTGACCAATCAATCCCTCCTCAGGTACAATCCCTCCTCAGAGCAGGCAAAGACAACACTGGATTGCTGCGGACATAGAGCACTTGAATTTTGGGTAGCAATACTGTGGTATGAAGCAACATCTCCGTGAACCTGTGCCATGTCTGGCTACCCTCAGTGAGCCACTTTTTCTTTCTCTCTAACCAGAAATTCTTTTGCTCAATTTTGTGTGCATTTTCTGTTCTCTTTCCATTTCCACTCTTGAGAAGACTCCACTGCACTGGAATGAACAGGACAACCACCTAGCACAATCTGAGGAATAACACAGTCCACAGGTAACTGAAGAGGAATACAAAGTAAAATGGTCAGTTGGGGTCTTTCTAGGTGTATTTAGAGATGTCTTGCCCTACTCCTTGACTTCTGGTTATTTTAGAAGGGTCCTCTGTCATCCCACTTGGTGCACTGCATCCAAGAGCACCCCTCAGTCTCTGAAGAGCACTGACACCAGACTGGGACTGCTCTGTCCCTTTGCAAAGTAATCACTAGCAACTTACAGGAAAACTTGGGAATTATCTACCTAACATGAAAATAGAAATGAGCACTGAAAGAATTGGGATTGTTCAGCCTGGAGAAGAAAAGGGGGAATGGCTTCAAACTGAAAGAGCCCAGATTTATATTAGATTGGATATTAGGAAGAAATTCTTTACTGTAAGGATGGTGAGGCACTGCATCAGGTCACCCATGGAAGCTGTGGCTGCCCCATCCGTGGAAATGTTCAAGATCAGGTTGGGTGGAGCTCAGAGCAACCTCTTCTACTGGAAGGTGCTCCTCCCCATAGTGGCGGGGGGGGGGTGGATTTTAAAGGTCCCTTCCCACCCAAATCATTCATTGATTCTATGAAGATGGATTTATTGTAAAATTTGTAACAGATGTACAAATCACAGCTGAGATGATATGCAAGAAAATTTGAAATGGCATTATCCTGCATTGCTCTTGAGCTAAACTTTACTGTACAGCAGTTCATATTTCTAAGAAGGCTGAGAAAACAAGGTGAATGGCAGCTTTGTAGGTTGCAAACAAAGCATGTGTGATACATATCTTCAAAACCTGTACACATCTGTGTGTCTTAATCAAAGCAGTGCATATGAGATAATTATTCATGTGCATGATGACCCTAAAAGTCATCAATTCTACACATCAGACACTTCGGTCACAGGAAAACTACCAGCAGGATTATTGTGGGCAGTAGAAAAAATGTTTATGAAATGGAGGTTAAAACTTCATAAGCAAGAATGGAATTAATACACTCAAATTTTCTTCTATAATCCAGCTTGAAGAACCTTGCAAAGATAAATGCTAGACCTTTAAAAGCAGGGATGATAAAGATAATTAATGGAAACTTAGAAAGATAATAATGTCTCAAATCCATGAGGGGTACAACTATTTCTCAGCTTTTGAGAAAAAGGAAGATAAATTACTCAGTTTTACTCCATCCCAGCGTGAAGCAAAAATTCTAAAGGAAACAAGCTGTTCAAAAGCAAAACTGTGATGACTATGCCAAGATAGGAGATAGGCTCAGAAGACCTAAAATAAATCCAAAGTTCTGGTATTCACTGGCCAATGACAATTCTGGGTATTGTTTTAAAGCAAATAGTCAAATCCTCTTCCTTGGGAAATCTACTGAAGAGTTGATTCAATTCTAGGATTTTGTCAGGGTATTATAGAATGCTTTTGGTTGGAAGGGACCTCTGCAAATCATTTGACTCTCTCCTGCTTGAAACAAAGCACATTTTGATGTTAGGTCAGAGTATTCCTGGTCATGTGCAGCTGAGTTTCCACTGTTTTCTATGAAGATTCTGCAGCTGTGTCGGGACTTTGCTCAGTTTTGGATCCTGCATCTATACCAATGTGCAACAAACAGGAGGAGCTTGTAGTTGGTTCCAAGGTGTGGATAAGACTCTTCTCCCACATAACAAGCAATCAGACAAGAGGAAAGTTGCACCAGGGGAATTTTAGACTGGATATTGGGAAACATTTCTTCACTGGAAAGATTATCAAGCATGGAGAACAGGCTGCCCAGGGAAGTGGTTGAGTCACCACCTCTAAAGGGATTAGAAGACGTGTACATGTGGCACTTGGGGACAATGCTCAGTGGTGGCTGAGCAGTGCTGGGCTAATGGTTGGATTCAATGATCTTAAAGATCTTACCTAAGCTAAATGTTCCTGTGATTTTATAAACAGTAAGAAGCACTCTTTTACTGAGAGGATGACAGAGCACTGGCACAGCTGGCCCACAGAGGACTGAAGTCTCCTTCCTTGGAGATACTCAAGGTCCTCTGAAGACACCCCTGGACAGCTGGGTCAAGGTGAACCTGCTTAAGCAAGGGGCTTGGACCAGACAATCTGCAGAGGCCCCTTCCAACCTCCAAGATTCTTGTGTTTCACTTGCCAGCTGACAAACGTTTCACTTCATGAATTCTTTCACTGCTTTTGAAAGCATGGGCTTTGTATAACACTTTGGAATTTAAGGATAACTTTAATTATATATAATATTGTAATATAAGCAGTATATAATCTTAAACATTCAAATAACACAGCCAAGAAAGTTGCTTCTTCTGGACATGTTTGTGCAACAACTTAGTAGTTGCAAATATTATTCACATACTTCTCAGTGCTTTGTTTCAGGATTACCATAAAGGACCTGGGATCATGAACAGTAAGAAATAATGCTATGATATGAAGAATTTATTACTAGTTATTATTCATTATTTATACAGTGGGTACATATCGTTTTACACACAAACACCAATTCACAGACAGCATTTACTTCTGTCCAGAACTTCTAAAAGGTTTGTTTTCCAAAGTGAATCAGTTTGGTCATTCTAAACTGTAGCGGGTAACAACCACATACGTTTCATCTTGGCAGGAGCAGAGAACAACCAAAACCAGCAGAGGCAGACCAACTTTCCGGAGAATTTGCAATAGTTGGTTCCTCCAAACCAAAGTAAACGTGCATCTTGTTTCCTGAAAAGTGCCTGCTTCATCCAAGAACAGAGTGTTACAACCACTAACCATCACTTGAACATTCAGTAATGCTTCAAATTCCAAGAGAAAGCCCAACAAAATAACTTGGTTATCCTTTTACACATGCTTCTTTCAAAAGAAATGTAGGATTATAAATCTTCATCAGAGCTGATTCTACAGAGTGAAACTAGAGCCAGGAAAAAGTGTGAGGAATTCCTTCCATGGTCTCCCTCACAGTGCTCTCACAGGCATTGACAATGAACCTCTGTTTTGCCCACTCCCAAGGAAGTGAGTCCGTGTATTTCCATTTCTGCAGGAGATGCCTGCACCCTGTGAGCCCCGCTGCTGTAACAGGACTCCCGGCGCTGCCGCCCTCCCTCACAGCAGCCCAGCCTGCCCACGCTTCTCACCACAGTCACAAGATCCTCACGCTCCTCTTCAAGGTCTGGGCACTTTTTCAAGAGGATTTTCAGGATTGTAGACAGGCCAGTGGTGATGCTTTAACGTCAGTCTGGAGTGTCAGCCCAGGCTGATGAGAGTTTCCCGGTATGCCCGGAGCACATCAGCCTGTGTCCAGTGTTTGAAAGTGCAGCATTCCCAGCTCAAAGAGCCGGAGTGCAGGGCTTAATATCCTGTTTATCAGTCCCAGGGATAAATTTATTTTTGTGTCTGTCAGCTTCACAGACAAGTGTTGTATCAAGCAGGAACTCAAGGCCCATAGAAATCACAGGGAGAAGTGAAGCTTTTCTCCCTTCTATTTCTTTATTTCTTTTTTATTCATTTGGTTCATTTGTTTTGCAAGCTGAGGAAACTGATGCCATAAAAAATATTACGTGTCATATCATGCATTTTCCTTCTGCTCTGCATTAAAACGATGTTTTTAAAAACATTGTTTTAATTTTAAAAATTAAAATTGTTTTCCTGTTTTAAAAATTATGGTATGCAGACACTCCACCCAAACAGTAAAGCAGCTCTCTAACAAACCCTTTGTATCAGGCTCCTTTATACCTCAATCAAGCCATCCCTTCCCTCAACGATTTCTCTGACATTAACCTCTTCATGCAACACCAAAATCAGAAATTACCTTGCTGAGAAAGGATCAGCTTTCTTGAAAATATTTTCCAGGCCCTACCTATTAAGCATTGACAGCAAAAATAATAGGAAACCACCAGGTGATTCCTTGTAGAATTCTTTTTGTGGCTGTGTTTCAGGGTGACAGTAGCATTACTTTCCTAAATGACAGCAACCAACCTCAGGATTATATGCACCTATGACTCAGAGAACCTGCCCTCCTTTAGAAGTGCTGCTCCTGGAAATAAACCCTCTAGTAACTCACATCAAATCACAGGCAAGGCAGCTCCCAGGCTTTTTCAGCCTGGCAGGAGGCTGAGACAAATTTTATAATGAAACACCCATGACTCCTGAATAACAGAAGTATTTATTTTGCTGTATTTTGAATGGATAATCTGCAACTAATAAATGCGAAAATGATGTAATGCTGAGAAAGAAATAAGAAAATAAAAATAACTCTAAATAATTTCAAAGAAACAAGCACTTAAATCCTGGCCAACACAAATTTTACTTAGGTTTTATGACTGATATTTATTCCTTTTGGAAGTCAAGAGATTTTTTCTTCAAAGTGCCAAAGCCCAGAAATACTCCTTTTTCTTTATCCAAAGCTGTCATGTTTGTGACCTTGTAAGTATTTGGCGATGTCAATTAGTGCTTCAAAAATGCTGCCTTTCATCTTCAAATGGAACTGGGCCTAGAAACTGGCCAGACCTCTTAGCTCTTTCAACAGATGATAAACAAACTGTAAGTAAGAAAATCCAAGCAGCTCTTTATGACTTTACAGATTAATGAGCATGCCAGGGCTTTCCAACCGATTTTGGTCCAATAAAGTATCTGCAAAAGTTGACAAATTAAACCCACATTTTGTATGTTCCAATTTCTACACTATTAAAAGTATGTACAGATGCATCTGAGAAAAAATACTGAAATGCGATGGTAAGAGGAAGTGGCAGATCATCAGCACAGTCTAAGCCCTCCCCAGGGCCACAGATCATTAGGAATTGCCTTTTAGAGAGAAGTCTGGAAAACACCTAAGACATTTCCACTTCCTTCAAAGGGAAGAACTGGTTCCTCTGCTTCAATGCCTTCATCACATCAGTTTTGGAACCCACAACCAACCTTTCCTCTCTTCTGCCCTGGCAGTATGAATATTTCCTAGCAGTTGGAACTTTTTTGTAGTAGCGTAATGCGATTATTTCAGCAGAAGTCATTGCTCAGTTCAATTCACAGACATTTTTTGTCAATTTGCATTTAGAGGAAAGAAAAATGTGTCCTGAGAGTGAACGACCAAATCTATGTGTTTCCTCCTCTCATTCCTTGTACAAACTGTCGATTCCCCAAATTCAACTCTTAAAATAACACTTTGACTTGAGGATACAAATACGATACTATAATGGTATTTTTTTGGTGCACCCTGCTAGTATCAGCCTAGCTGGGCTGGTCATAGCCAACATAATTCACTCTGTCTCTAGGTTGCAGACTACCCACAAAAGGCTCAGTCTGGAAGCTGCAATCTAGTTAAATTGTGTGTCAGCCCAAAATGTAAATTTTGCACAGCTTAGTGAATTTTCAAGCCTAAAGAACCGGGAGAATGTGATTTGGGTGCCAGGGAAAACCTGTCCTTTTGTTCTGTTACAAACCATCAATGTTATGTACTCTGGGCATTGCTCTGATTTCCTAAGCATTCATGTCATAGTCTGCCATAATCAGAGCTTCATGTGCATCAGAAGTCTCTGCTTAGGTGGGAACAGGCTTGCATTTCATTTACCAATGAAGCTAGACATGACTCTATTTCAAAAATGTATCCATAGGTAAAAATGTGTTTCTGGAAAAAAAAAAATCGCTGTTACAATTTGACATCCAGCAGCTGAAGCCTTGTGTACCATCACAGTAACTTGCCAATAGAATCTGAGGATCTTTAACACAGCTTTTGTCACTGAACTGCACTTGGGCCGGACTGCTATGGCATGTCCAGATCAAAGAATCACCAGGCTACTGTCTGAAATGGTGACAAAAATACACCAGCTCTCAGTACAAACCCTACAGGAGCGGAAGAACAGCTTTCACAGAGAAGCTGGAAGAGCAAATCCCATATATTTCATCACCGCATATTCTGACTGTTTTCTAGCAACTGTTGTATTCCAGTATTTATAATCTTTCTCTTTATGTAAACATCTTATGTTTTATAATAAAAAGAGTACATAAATATCAGTTACCGTAGCAGAGCAAATTGTTGTATGTAATTAGTCATGTACAACATAAGGCGTAACTTGAAAAACAATTCGTGTTTATTCTTCCTCTGCTAATCAATATTTTAAATATTTGTGGAAGCCGTACACCAACTTTGCAAATCACCACCTCCTAAGCGAGAGAAAGAGAACAGACAACACAAATCCTGCAACCTGCAGCAAATCACCAGCATCTGACAGGCTGCTGTTCAGGGAGCTACATTTTTTTGGCCCATGAAGGAAAGAAGAATGTAACATTTTACTTCTGCGCTGTTTCCCTTTATTCCTTCTTACAGTGCATTCCGCAGCCACACTGACTTGTTTTTCCTTAACCATAAGAATTTTCTTCCCTCCCCACTTGCTTTTTAATGCTATTTAGTTGCACTGATGCACAAAGCCAGCGGTGGCTATGTCTTCGCCGGCAATCCTTGCCTGACTTTCCAGAGAGGTTAACAAATGTTTGATTATCACTGTCTTCCCTCCCACATCAATAACCGTGGCTAACCACAGTGGGATAAACTCTGATAGCAAAAACACACGAGTTTTAAAAGCTAAAGGAGTGCTGTGAGAACAGGAGGCCACAATCACGCCTCAGTTACACTATTTAAAGACTTAAAACTGCACAGCTATCCCTGAACTCAGCTAGAGAAAATCTTATCAAAACTGAAGACTGGTGTTTTTATAAAATTTGTCATAGGTTTAACCTTGAGAATAACAAATCATTAAGTGTTTGGGGGGCTGAAGAATCAATTTATGTTCCAAGCAAAGGGTTTTTAAAATTAAGGTTGAAATTAGATCTCGCCTGGTGGTGCACAGATTCTGTTGATGTATCAATCTTTTCAGGCATTTAAAAATAATATAGAGATGATAAAAGTAAATGTTCTATAACCAAAAAATCTCTTGGTAATAAAATTTCAAATTACAGCCCATGACAACACTTCTAAATTGAAGCTGTGATACAGGAGCTTTGATGGAGAAAATTGTACAAGTAACTCGCAAAGTAATTCGGAAAAGCAACAAAGAATGAAGGTGCTGCAGTGATGAACAGAAAACATAGCTGGAATGGTGTGCAGCATCCTTAAATGAATTTCAGACTGTTTTGTTGCCAATATCTTAAGCAGTGCTGTAGTCTTACAAGGATTTCTTGGATAGTGTCCTTCGACCAATAAATAACCTCACTGCAGAAATAAAACCAAAACCCCACCATGTACAGAACCAGCCCTGAGCTCAATCATCATCCATGGCTGAGCTCAGAGTTTGACAAATTGATCCAAACACAGAGTTTATTGGCAAGATTTCCACTTTCCTATGGACTACTGGCAAAGGGGTTGAGGAAGTATCTCCAGCAAAGGACTCATCCCTCCAAATTGTGCTGCCTCTGGGTGCCTGTCTGTGGACCAACGCTTTGGGTACAGAATCAGCGTAGAAAAACCAAATTGAGTAGAAGAATTGAAACTTTGCTCACAGTGACAAAGAATGAGCAGAAAACCCAAAAATCACTACCTCCAAGTGCCTCACTTTCCCTGTCAATATACTGGGTGTGCAGCATCAAACTATTTCTTAGAGGTTGATGAGATTTAAATAGTTTTTCTGATATTTTCTGGTAGCCTCCAATGAAATAGGTTACGGCAATGCAAAGTCTCATTGTCATTTTGTTCAGCAAAAAAATAAAGCTCGGGAAAAGACAGCTTTTCTGTTTAAATAACTCAGAACAAACATCCATAACCACTTAAAGGTGGCAGATCCACTAAGTGTGATTTGTACCAAAGCATCTGTGGTAAGAAGGTTACAGGTATGCTTTGAGAATAAATTTCAAAGGTCTGCAAAGCATAATTAGTTCTAAAGTTCTCCTACACATTAATAATTAGGAATAAAAACCTTCTAAAGTCCTCCACAGAAAGTAGTTAAAAGTTTTTCCAGAAGCATGAAAACATAGACCAAACCCAACCCCCCCACAGCTAATCTTACATATCTTAAGCTTCCCCCTGAAGATGGTTTCATTTTTTTCTATCCTTTCCAATAACTTTTTCTATTCAGATCACGTAAGTCATGGCAAAGTCTTTAATCTTACATACATTTACATAATTTTAAAGACCATGGTTCAGCCAGATTAAGTAGACTAGTGGTCCTTAAAACAATTTATCTATAAATTCCCTGAACAATTCCATCACGCAGCAAGTCATACAGTCCAGTTACATGTCAGAGAGAAAAGAAGTTTTTTCCTCCATTTTGAATTCGTAACTTTAGGATTCAGTTAACCTTGAGCTGAAGAATGGTAATATGACCAATATCTGACAATATAAGAACCCAGAAAACAGATCTTGTCAAATACTTCACTTCAGTCTTTGGCTATACTATGGATGTTCGATAACTCATAATTGAGGACGATGCCACATACATGTATTTTTAATAAATACCGATTTAGCACTTTGGCAAAGAAGTCTGGAGCAATTATTATTTATACAGACATAGAAACAGAGGGAAGGAGCAGTTTTATCCCCATGCAAGGGAATGGTGAGTCTGATGCTGAAAGGGTGCATATGGTTTGGGTATCTAAGTTTTAGCACCCATATTTTCAAAGGCAAATGAAGAACAGAGGGGATGCAAAAGATGCAGTGTTATTTGGAGGCTATGGAAACTGGTCAATAGCAGGAAACTAGAGGAATCAAGAACCAAAGGACTGAGGACAGAATAGATAATTTACAAAAAAAACAAAGCAAACTTTTAACTGGGAAGATAACTAGTAAGCTATCAATCTGCAGGGCTACAGAGGGTAGCTCTCTATGGTTTGAGATGGCCAAACCAGCTCTGGAAGATATGCTTAAGTCAAAACTGGTAACTGGGCAGGAGAAAGAGTCCCTTCTGACCTCAGCCTGGGGCAGCACTGGTGCTCTACTTATCTCCTTGGACAATAAGACAAGGAGAACCAGGTTATTAATCTTCTTGCTTCATGTGTCACGTCTTGTGGTGGGGCATGCCATTGCCCCTGAGTTTAAGGACCTGCCATAATGCTTGGGGAGGTTCAGCCTGCAGAAGGACAGCTCAGCAATCAAATATCTCACTCCCAAAACAGAACTAACAAATCCAGCTGTTAGATGTCACCTATCCCCCATGAGCTGGTACCCCATAAACATGCTGACAAAAATGGTTGCAAAAGGTAAGCAGGCTGTGATCTCTCCACAGCTCAAGGCAACTTAGCACATGCTTCTATTATTTTTGAAGTATTGTTATATTTTAATTTTTTTGTTGTTTTATTTTTAAAAGAAATGAAGTAACAACATTGCTCTTCTAACTTGTGATCTCTTAAATATATGGATGCAATTTTTAATGCCTAGACATTAGCTGGATTCCACCAGAGAAGAGCCTTGGCTGGTTACACTGCTGCCCTCAAGTATAAGTCTGCTGTGTGTGAAGGAGAGACACAGTCAAGCAGGCTGAACAGGAGTGTATAGGAGCAACTGATGTTTTTTGTGACACCATTTCGCATTACTATTTGGCAGCTTGCTAAGCACCATACCCTTACATCTCTGTTTAACCCTACCTACCTACCTACCTACCTACCTACCTACCCATCTCTACTCTTCACATTTTTTTCCTCTTTAATACATGCAAGTTTGAATTTTTAGTTAGAGCTGCTTAGTTGATTCACAGCAGAAGAAGTTGGGGCAAAAACTCTATGCATTTATACACATTTATTTTATGGGAGATTACACAGATGATTAACAGTTCTCAGCATAAAAAGTGTCTCCTGTTACCTCCATTCTTGTCTATTTATTGCTTTTGATCTATTCATGTCCAAACATTCTTACTAATGAAAGTCATCAGAAAAATGTCTAATAAGGTAATTTAAAAGACAGTTCACATCTAGCATATGACCAAAAGGCACTTTACTTGCTGTTCCTGCCTCTTCTCCCCCAATAAACACATGGTTTACTAGCACTGATAAGCTTCAAAATGGTTTTGAACATCTGGGAAAACGGTCGATCAACTCCAGACAATTGTTGGACTCTAAGCAGACCCAGGAACAAAGGTCATGATAAATGAAACCACTGCTTTGGCTCCAAAATTGCTTCAATCATCTCCAGACAAAGCATGATTGAAATGCATCTATCAGTGGATAGCATCTGGAGAACACTAAAAATGTTTTGATCAGAATCTGAGTGGCTTCTTCCAAATGAAAATAATTTTAAGATGCCATGGCAAATTTTTACAACCACACTTTGGGCTAATGTTTCCTTCTGTAGCATTGACCTTGTTTTTCTACAGTGTAAAAAAAATCAATATAATAATGGTACTGCAGCAAAATTTCAGCTTGCTCTTGGCTTACTTTAAATAACTTCATTGTCTCCTTTCCCTCTGTCTACATCTGCTGCATTTGGCACTTTCAGTTATTAAAATGAAACCAAGTTGAAAGAAAATGTTAAATATCCTAAAAAGAAACCCAGCAGCGCTTCTGTCTCACTTTGCCAGCACTGTGGTCACCTTTACCATTTGCCAGGTTTTTCTGTTCCCAGCTGTTCTACCTGAATCTGCATGCAAAAAGAAACCCCAACTTTCTCCAAGGATATCAAATGTACTTTGCAGTTCTACAAGAGCTATTTTTTTTTTAGAAGCAAAACTCACCCTCTTCCCTCCATTAATACATTGGAACCAAAAAGCCCTACAGTTTGCTAGTGACTTTCATTCTTTGGTGCTTAGTATTGTCTCACTTCTTTTAGTGTGCATTTTTGCACAAAAGAGCGAGCCTGGTTAATAGCAGTTCCACAGTTTCACCCCAATCTGTACTAAAAACGAGGCTTTGAGAACCTTACAGGAAACCATCAACTAAAGAGAAAGAAAAACATCATTCAGCCAAAAGTATGACCTTTAGTTGAAAAGAGGGCTCTCATTCCACTCCCTCTTCATGAGAACCACATCCACTTGCTGTCAACCACAGCTCTGCCTTGGTCAAGACAAGAAGAGCATTCCCAAAAGGCAAGTGGGAGCAGTAAGTTCCAGGGAAAGCCAACAGAAAGCCCAAACGTAGCCAGTGATGAAAGAAAGGAAATATTTGCTCTGCCTGGGCCTTTGAGAAGCATGAGGTCACTCAGTCTTGGAAAGACCTACTCTGCTTTATGCACAACACAGAAAATAATTATAAAGACACAAACTGCCCGTATAAATTCATTTTCCTACTCTTGGCTACCCCATGAATGCAAGCCTTACAAAGGGACAGATGACACCCCATCTCTGACATCCCTTCAACATACCGACCCCGTCAAAAAAAAAAAAAAAAAGGAAAAAAGGAAAAAAAAAAGAAATTAAAAAAAAAAGAAATAAAAAAAGTCTGAATTCTTACTTTGGTGCTGGAAGCTGGGGAGGAGTTGGCCACCAGGCTGGTGATGACATCGCTGTTGCCGGTGGTGCAGGCGGCGGTGGCCGGGGTGGGCAGGCGTGAGGGGACGATGGGCAGCGGCAGCAGCCCGGGCCGGGAGCTGCTGGTGGTGCTGGCGGCGCTGCTGCAGTTGGTGCTGCCCACGTGGTTCCCGTTGGAGCTCCAGTCCCGGCGATCCCACCCGGCACGGTAATCTCGTTCGAACCGGCTGTGGTGCCGTGACATCTCGGTGGAGGGCGGCTGCGTCTCAGAGGGAACTCGAGAGCCGGCCTGCAAGATTAACAACAACGAGGAGTTAGGCATGAGGGCCCAGCTCAGCGACTGTTCTCTGCAACCACCACGGCAAGACCCTGTCATGCCTTCTCTGCCTTAGCAGAGCTCTGTTTCTCCTCTTTTCCCAGCTGAACATCGAGAGGAAGGGAGCAGTGTCACAGTGAATATTAATCGAGAACACAAATGAGAGAGTTTAGACAAGGACACAGTGGAGAGCCCTGTCCCACAGACCTAAAGGAACACCATCTGCCCAAACTCTTCAGCAAAATAAGCAAAACCACTCAAACTGTGAAAAGCCAAGATAGAATAAATTCATAATTCGAATCTCTGACAACAGGAAAACATTCCCAACAGCTCCATCTTGCAGTTTTCTCAGCAGCCTTCAGATTGATTCTGTAGCCTCTTCCCTGTACCTGACACATGACCAAATATTGATGGTAAAGATTGATGCCTGAAGTTTTAGTTTTCACATTTTCCACATACTGCATTAGTATGTAACTCTGAACTTCATATAAAATGTTAGTAAGTTCTCACAGTTTAGTTAGACAAAACAATCCTTTTCCAGCCTGAGAACCAAGGACCCCGTTGCAGCTTCAGGCCCAAAAAGTATAAACAACAGCGAATTGAGGAGACCAATCTGGGAGGATGAGACTTGATAACCTGAAGCTGTAATTGCACAATGAACCCCAATATGTAAATGGACCAAAACCTATAGAAGTGTGAAAATGTGTGATCCATCTTGGGTGGGGCTTTGGCCAGGTTCTTAAACTGCCCAAAGTGTATCCTTTGAAGGCCTTTTTAATAAAATACCTACTTCATTCCTTTAACGCTGTCTAGCCTCTGTTCTAGGTAGTCTCTCAAGGCATCAAGATCAAAGAGAAAAAAATCTACCTGATAAATCTACCCATTAACTTCTCTATTTTCAAAGCCATATACTGCTTCACACAGCTCCCTCTTTGCTAGACCTCCTCACTGCAAGCTCCTACAGGAGTATTTCACTCTGACACCTCCCCACAGCAAGGATGCTCTCCAGGGCAGGCCAACACGTTCTGTCTCCTCCCGTGCTTCTGGCTAGACCTAAAACACCTAATCACACATAGGTGATGTATGACCAAGTTGTTCTGTGTTATCATCCCTCAGTCTTTGTTATCCATAGATTGTATCTGCCAGGTGAGGGATGTCTTAACACAATGTTGGGAGTCCTGACTCCCAACATCTAACCTTAGTTCTGACAATTACATGTTACATAGCCTTGAGCAGTTACTGAAGTCTTCCTGGCAAGGTCTCCTAATGTGCAGAATGGTGGCAATAATGCTGTTTTCCCAGCAGAGTTCTGAGTAAGTGAAAGTTTACAGCATTTGCGATAAAAGAAACAGTATGAATAAATTGTAAATGTATTTATTTCCATAAATAAATAATGAGTATCTAGGTCACTGCAGTACCTGATTTATTTTATTTGCATCACATGATCCACTATGTTCTTTGTAATAATGACACCAGGTCAGTGGAAGCAATGGTGTTTCACAAAGTCTTAGATACAAAAAAAAGGATGGTAAGAATATCTGTTTATAAGGATTGTGGAGGGAGCCAGAACTAAACTCACCCAGAAACTTGAAGATAAGAAACTTCTTAAGAGAGATAAAAAACTTAGAAGCGTTATAAAACAATGTGCCTAATGTTAGTTATTCACCTGGTAGAAGTTAAAAAGGCAATCAAATCCAATCATTATGCCTAAAGGATGAAAGGTTCACCTGGTTCACTACAGAGCTACTAGATGAGACAAAAAATACTCTTCCTAAGTTAAACATCCAATAATATAAATGTGTATTACAAAACCCTGACAAATTCCCTCCCACAATCATTATGTTCAACAGAAGGCCAAACTAAATCTCCCAAGAAGCTGCATTTGTGATGGTTACATTGTCCCTCCCCAGGAATGAGCATCTCCAGCAAGAGCCTACACTGGGGACCACACCACAATGGTGTGGGTATTGACCACAAAACTAACATTCCTCTTAACCCAACTGTTCTTTTTTTTCTAATAGAATGTGATGCAATATTTGACTTGATGATTTGAGGCCTGACAGTTCTGGTATTTATTTAGACTCCTCTATTTTACATTTTTGTGGCCATCTGATACTTTCATTCAGAAAGCTAATTCTGTATTTTCCAGAGGACCATGTGAGCTCAGCTGTACAATGACCACAGGAAAACCTAGAGACACCAGTGCTGTGAAAGCTGCTGTAGTGAAAATAGAAATTTTTCTTTTAGAAGAGGTGAAGAAAGCAAACTTTTTCTCTAGTGAAAATGATCTCAGAATAAATTCAGTACCTAAACACAGTGTCTTTAAAGGTTAGAAATTCCACATTCCGCTTTCATTTGTTTTATAACCATTTTGCTAAGTCAGGCAAAAAAAGAGCCTGAAAACTGCAAGCTGCAATTTCAAAATATCCTTTATTATTCCTTGCCTTTGAAAAATTTTCTTTTTAATCCCAACAGCCTCCACTGCCGTATGAAGCTATCTTTTGTGACTGTTTGGATGGTGGCTGTCAATTGAATGCCCTTCTCCTCTCGAGCTCGAGGATCTGCATTAGCTGTATTAGTGTACTCCTTGACAAGGCAGCCAGGGAGAACCAAATCACATCTCCCCCACCCACCCACACTCCTGAGCACATCTGACATTTAATTCAGCGGAGAGCAGCGGCACACAGGCACACAAGTCAATAGCGAGCAGTTTTTGCCACACGATCCCAGGCACCCTGCCCCCAGCAATTCTACTATCAGATGAGACTGACAGGCAAGAACGTCAATAACAAGCAGGAAAAAAAGACTGTGACTAAGCCACGCATTAAGAAGTTTACTTAAAACCCAACACCCTCTCCATGAGCACATTCACTTCTCAGTCCAGCTACTGTATTTCATGGTATTTCCAATGGGGAAAAAAAAGCTGGGGGTAAACATCAGTCTTTTTGTTTCTCCC
>VZSR01003806.1:15389990-15465602 GCA_013398615.1 Brachypodius melanocephalos | reverse complement strand
CAATACACTGCATTAAATATACACTACTTGTTCCAACATATCCTTTTTGGCTGGGTACAAAGATACTTGACAGCAACAAGATGTGCAGAAAAACCGGAGGGGATAACTATCTAATAAATAAGTATTCAACTGCTAGCGCTTGCTATTTAAAATTAAGAAGAATTGAAAATGTTTTCATAAATAGCTGCTGGGTGAGGTAAGAAGTGGGTTGTGAACAGACTAGCTAATTTTTAAATGTATTTTTAGATCCAGAGTTTATGCTTTGTCTAGACTATTGTTGTTGAGGATCAAAATCAAAATAATAATGCTTTAAACATATTCTGTACTCATAAGAAAAACTTCTCCAACAGTGTGTCCCAAGTCAAGAGTAATCATCACATTCCTCTGCACAGAACTTGACACAGGGCAGCATAAACCATCTTGAGCAACAGCAGAGACAGAATGGAGGCCAGTGGAAAATTCACTCAAACAGCAGGGAGGGCTGCAGTCACTGCAGTCAGAGATCACAGAATCCGTAAGGTTGAGAAAGATCTTTAAGATCATCGAGTCCGGCCACCACCCTAACTCTGTCACTGCTAGTTCCATCTGATTTTTGGCTACAATTTTCCAGACATGTTGAGGGGTTTTTTTTCTCCCTAAGAATAAACAAAACAGAATAAAACAAAAAAATCCCTTTCTGTTGGGGATAGAGAGAAGGAGAAATAACAATGTCTAATACAAACAGCAACATCAATAGCTACAATTAATTCACGTGTTTTTACCTTTTTAAGGGAAGTTTTCCTTAATATTCATGTGCAGGCATTTTCTCTTACCTACATTTAGATCCCTCTAAACAACATTGGGGAAGAGAAAGAAGATTTTTACCCCGTTTTTTAGACACTGCCCCAGCTAAGCCTTGGATTATTACAGATCTATCTACCTCAGTTGCGAGGTTGATTTTTCAGCTAGCATGATGCTCCACGCTGTCACATGTAGGAGCCAGTACTAGATCAGATAAGCCTCAAGCTATCTCAGATACATCTACCCTACATCTGAGCCATAAACCCATGATGTGGACACAGCCAGCAGGAGAAAGAATGTTTGATTTGTGCATCTCAGACTCGTAGTCCATGAGGAAGCGTACTGCACGCTGTTACTGCTGAAAATCCCTCTGTACACCCAATCCAGCTGGCATGCTGTCTGGTGAAGGTGGTGAAGTCAGTGAGACAGGCCTTCCCTCACCCTCTAATCAAGACATAATCACTGGAGTAGCTGTGTGTCTTTAATCTCTACTAGAAAGGAAACGCGTTCCTGTTTGTCACATATAATCAAAGGATTTTATTGTGCAGCCAAAAGGAACAAAAACTCTCTTAGAGGAGAAAAATCCCACACCCTACTAGAGAGAGAGAAAAGAAGAGAGAGAAGCCCATAGCAGTTACTGGATGAACTGATAAATTCAAAGCAAAAAAGGAGATCAAATTGGTATTAAGGGAGGGCTGTGGAAATGGCTATAAGCTAAAGAAGAGAGATCGAACAACCAGAGGTAAATACCAATCCCATGACAAATCTAAAACGAGATTTATTGATATGGCAAAAAGTCCCCAAGACCGCATCACTGTGCACGTGCTGGAAAAAGAATGCCAGAACAGAGCCTGCTTTGTTACAGCCAGGGTTTATGCAGGAGCCAGGCATGAGGATTATACATGCACCTGACCCCTTCCCCCATCATTTACTTTCAGAGAAAGATGGGTTTGGGGGATAGACCAGGAGAGGGTAACAGACAGATGAAATAACACCAAACACCTTCTGAGGAATGGGACAGGATCTCTCCCAACCCTACAAGGCCAAAACATACAATGCAGCAGGTGAGAGAAACCATTAAAAAAAGTTACTTTAAATCTATTCCTCTCAAGGGAAAGTAAAATATAAGTGTACCCCTGCTAGAGAACATCCCTTTTTCTACAACCAGGAATTTTAGATGTATCTCAGACTAACAGCTTGCTCAACAAGAATGAGAGTGTCTTTGGGACTCAAATGTGGGGCCCTTACACAGACGACAACATCCAGCCTCCAAATTTACCCTGAACACTCTGGCCATTTGGAAATCCTCCCTCCTCCTTAGCACAAAACCACCTTCCTCCTGGTACTCATTTTTCACCACATCTCTTATGCAAGCTCATTTGTTCCTGGTTTCCACGGCTTCCATACACACACACACAGAGGAAAGGAAAAGGCCAGCGGCGTGTGAGATAGCAGCGTGCTGTCCTCAGGGCGCTTACCAGGTTCAAACAGATCATTGCTGCAGATTTATTAAACTCAAGTGGTTAACATTTCATTTTATGCTCGATACATTTAAACACAGCCCTTCTTCCCCCAAGCCCGAAACACTCACTGTTCTGCAGAAAAAATGCTTCCTATTCATGTTCCTCTAAATGACAGTCCGGGCTCGAGCCTTTGAGCAGCTTTTTGCCTGCTTTCCACGCTTATCTAGTCAAGGTCTCCTTAAAGTGCCTGTCCCCACAGATATAAATACAAGGAAAAACAGGCTTTCAGCCAGTCTGAAGCTGGAGAATTAGATTTCTTAGACTATTAGTCAACTTCATTAAGTGACTTCAAAAATAAAGGTCAAGCTTTTAATTTAAATTTTTCCCGGGTAAGCATTTGTTTCTAAATTTACCTTTTAAATAATAACATTACAGAAACATGATAGGCGAGAGACGCTGGGAGACAGTGATGGAAGTAGATCCCTGGTCATTAGGGAAATGGCAGAAAAGGAGTAAGAAAGAACTTGAAACTTTCAAATACGCAGCTAAGTAATCATACGTGTTTTCAGACAGGATAAATGGAAGTACAGGTAAAATAGCCCATTAGAGAGCTTCAAAAGCAGTTAAGTGCATGTATTGCCTAAGTATTTTATGAGATCCACACAGAAAAAAAAAAAAAAAAAGAAGAGGAAGAAGAGAGATTTGCTGGAATCAGATCTAGCATGAAGAACTGTAACTGATAAAAAGGAAGATGTCTAAGTAGCTAAGCCTGAATGATTTCACATATATGCTGCAGGGGAAATGTTATGGCATGCAGTTTTATCAGAGCCTACCGACACAACAACCTCTCCCCAGGCACAGGTCTGAAGACGTAATTTATGCATATGGCATCAAAATCACATTGAAATACATCAGTACTATCATAAATTCTGGATATAATTCAATTGTCAGGTCATACATGTACACATCTTTAAGAAAATCAAAATAAAACAAGGTACTAGCAGTCCTGGCAGCTTCAGGAGTAACTCTTCAGCAATGTGCCAAGCAAAATGTTTTATTTGAGCTCAACGTTTTTTATAACCTACAAAGAGTTTCTTAGACACATATAGAATCACTGTTACAAGCCCACATGGATCTGACTAATCCATTTTCACAATTTTTACTTAAATTTTTTTTTCTGTTTGGGTGACTCCAGTGAAAGAACTCTCTGTTAGACAAATGCAGAAGGAATGCAATCAAGAGATTCTGTAAAGCTGTACGACATGCAGCTGTGTAGAAAGATAAGATCCAGAAATATTTGAGAGGCAAGGAAACAACTTTATTATCAAGCAAGGTCTACTTTTGTAAACCCCTGATTTAGTCTTGTAAACAGTTGTAAAGCTCTTGTAAAATCCAAGACAAGGCAGAGAGACTTGAGCTGCTTTGCTACAATCAGATCTTAAAGAAAAAAAAAAAAAAAAAAAAAAGAAAAAAAGCCCAAATCCTAACCCTGTAAGTGATAAAGGAGCAGTAGATTAAAGAGATTATATAGGATTTAATTTTCCAAATATATGCTGGAGGAGGTGATGCTTTGGGACATATTGAAAAAAATCTGAGCATGAACACAACAGTGTCTTCTCAGCAGAAATCTCACTATGCAAGAAGCAAAAATGAGATTTTTGCTTTTCTATCTCAAAATATTGTAGGAAAGTTTGTGCACTTTTTATTTCTGACTACTCCACAATGCATATGGAAATCTTCCCTCTAGGTAAGTAGAAAGATAAACTAGACTATCCAAATAAAGAAGAAAAACCCAATCACGATGTGAGTGAAACCATACCTTACAGGTTCTTTCTTTCACAGTTGACAGAATATAACCTTCCTAAATGAGGGGTAATTAAAATATCTCTAAATCTCTAAGTGTATTTTTATTACTAAGGTTCTAAGAAATTTATCTTCACTGTGATGATTTCCTATATATAGTAATTTGCTTTGCAGATACTGATATTTTTACAAGCTGAGCAGAGTGGGTAACATATCCTTCAATTCATGGATCATGAGCACTGGCAGGGTGAGAAAAGTTCACAAAGATTCACAGTAGCCCTGATGCTCACACTGCTGGAACAGAAGGTGAAGATGAGTCCCGCCTTAAACCCTGTTGCTTGCCAAATCTGGATACACACAAACTCAGGAAGTTTACACCAGGTGCAGGGGTTTCCTTCTGCAGATGCTCCTGACATACAAGTTTCTTAGACTATTCTGAAAGGCCTCCATCCACATCCTTAGATGTACTAATCATCAATTATAAATTGATAGAAAGTACGTAAAAATAAACTGGTTTGGGATATGTATTTGGATAAAATTCTCAACTCCAGGAGAAAATTACTAAATCTATTTTTCTCTCTTCAAGTTCTGTTGGAAAGATCTCCCAGTTGAGCTGGTTCTCCCCCATGGCTTTGTTGCAAACCATCCCCACACCCTTACAAAATATTCCACACAAAATTCAACCCTCACCACCCTCCAGCCCCCAAAATCAATTCTAGATGCCACTTCCTACAGATTCTTGGTCTTTCCAAGGACCTTCTAAAGCAACAAGACTGGAATTTTACACAGTAGTTTTGTAAATGAAAATCCACCAGAACTTTTCACAAAGGCATCAAAACTTCCTCAATGTCTCCGCAGGGTCCAGGGTAGCTGGCAGTGTCTGGAACCCAGCCTTGTTAAAAACGGAGTGAGAGAAAAAAGTAACGTCCCTCTGTAACACTCCTGCTTGCAAAACACTGCCCAAAACATTGACTTCCCTAATTAAATTATCTCATTAGCATGAAAAGCAAACGAAAGAAAACCAAATGCCAAGAGCTGCTGTGTTAAAGGCCAGTTTGAGGAGGGTTTGTGCAGGAAGACTTGCACGGCAGAGCCGGTGGCCAGCACCTTGGCACAGGGGCTGGCAGGATGACAACTGGTGGCCAGGGTCCAGGGGTGCCTGCCGGGGACAGATGGGGAGGGGACACAGGGACACGCCTGGATTTCTGCAGGGGAAATGCGCCGGCTTCTCAAAATGCGTTAAGTGGCTGCCAGGACCTGACATACCTAATCTTGCCTAAGACTTCATCGATAATAAAGCAGAAATACAGAATAAGCTACTGTCAGTGTTGCCAAATGTCACAAAATAAATCTCACAAAATTTAATTAGCAGGATTTTGGCTCTTTTGGGGATGGTTTCTTAGGTGGGTGAGGCGGGGGTGGGAGGAGAAGAGGACTAGGTTTTCAAATTACATTTTGGACAAGGCAGGAGAAATTTCCTTTTATTTACTGCTATTCTCAGTTTTACATGCCCTGAGGAAGACTGATCAATCAGTCAAAACTATTACAGGAGAAAGCTCTCTGCCAAAGTAAGGGTTAAACACAGTGTATTTTACAGCATAAGATCTCTGGATCACTTGTAGTGCTGCAAAATGCTGAAATAAAGAAAACATACTTCAGATTTCCCTCTTAGAGGATATTTTTGGGTCATCCCACCCCATCACTGTTCACATTTAAAAAGCTTCAAGCCAGCACCAGGTGAAGTAATAAATTTTCTCTTCCAGGACTGATGTCCTCTGACCACACAGAATTTTCTGACACACATTTTGTTAAAAGGAGACATGTATCACTCCCTCAAATCAAGAGTACACTTACACTAAACAGTCCCTAACCATCTGGTATATAAAAAGAGCTTATCCCATGCAAATTGCACCAGGGAACAAACGAACAAACAAACAAAAAACCCCAAACCAAAACAAACAAAAAACCCCATTAAATCATAGAATTAGAGTAATTTAGGTTGCAAAAGACCTTAAAGATCACCAAGCCTAATCATTAACCAGTGCCAAGTCCACCACTAAACCCTAAGTGCCACATCTACATCTTTTAAATTTACTGCACATGAAACTAGCACAGTCCATAGCAACAGGCATCCAAAGACCTGCAAGGCTTTAACATGATTTGTGGCACGCTGAGGCATGAAGGTGCAGTTATTCCAATCCTCCAGTAACTAAGTGAATTCCCAGAGAATACACAACATCTCTGATCCACAGGAATAACTACAGTTTTTCCAGTTTCTGGTGCCCTAAATGTGTGACTGGCACTAGCCTCCACTCACAAAGCCTCACAAGCTTGCTCTCCACTTAAGGAGACACCCATATTCTTGCTGTACCTTCAGAAATCATGGTGAGTCCAGAGAGAAGTTTCTCTGCGTATTTCCAAACTTACATCTTTTTGCTTCATGGCATTGGTACCATCAGTACCAGCCACTCCTTTATCTGGCCGGAAATATTGGGTGGCTCACCCGCAGACACCGGGGGCTTTCGGATCAAAGCATTTCCTTCTCAGAGCACGTCACTGTAGTTGGCCAGAGCTCACGTTATCTGTCCATCTTCAGTCACAGCTCATCACCCCTCATGGCCTAGCCACGTTTCATAAAATGGATTGACTTTATTTTCAGCTGGTTCAATAGAGTAAGTATCACTTACATCCACTTGCTATTTTTGTTTTGTTTTGAAAGGTGATGCGTCAAGAACCAGAGGGACAGTGCCACCATCCTAATGAATTAATACCTCAGCCAGTATCAAAGTTAATTGCATCTCTGCTTGCTCCTCTGCCTCTTAAAAGCTATTCCTGTTACCACTTCTTCCACCACCCTTTCTTGCTTCTCACTTCAAACTGGCCCAAGTGACTCATGTTTTATCTTTTCAGCTGTTGGACGAAGGCTGTTTGTGGAATACAGGAAATCAGCAGCCCACCTTTTCTAGGCCAGAGGTCTGCAGCTTTTAATTAGCTGCTTTAGAAGTAACAGGATCAAATAATAAACAGATCATGAACCACTCACCATATCCCTCTCAAGATATGTTAGGTGATGTAGAACCTTTCAATAGTACAGAGAAATCAAATCATGTTTGCCAAGCACCTACTTAAATATGCATTTAAGAATACCAAGAATCTGAACTTAAAGATATAAGCTGAAAACTACTAGATTTCCAAGCACTGGCTAAAATGTTTTGCATTTCATTCTGAATAGCAATCATTCATTTTCATTCCACCAAAGCTGTCAAAAACTCTATATGCAGTCTTGTAGTGAGGCTGTTATATACGTGCCAAATGCCTGTATAGGAAACATCTGGACTTGCTTCTGTTCCAGGATTTGCCAAAGCATAAGTCTATCTATTGTTTTTTTCTTGTGACTTTTATTTTTTTTCTCTGCTGTGCCTCGGGTCGTTTTTCTTAAAATGAAATCATTAAAACAGGCAGAAAGAGCGGAGGAAGGAGGAGTAAGAAGAGCTCTAGCATCTGAGTAATCTTCCAGTGGGACTAATTTTACTAAGTATTTGTGCTACTGCTACCAGTCAATGACTACAAGTATTATTGAGAAGCTAAAAAGAATAAAAATTAAACCACATTTAGGAAAGTATATTGGCATAGAGAAAAGGAAAAACGCATATGCTGTTCTATAAACTAGAAGCTCCGTTTGCTGAAATGTCCTCAATATCGATATAAAATGTATTAACATAAAAACCCAACTTGCCGTTCCCTGATTTTGCATTCATTTTACATCCGTACTTCTCCGAGGCAACAGATCAGAATGGTGCATTGCCTTCCCCTCAGGCCAAGTGTAATAAACAGGCAGGTGTAATATAAGGCTGCAGTGTCTCAGCTCTCCTCCCCAACAATTGATCTTCCAGCCCAACGGTGTAATTCCGTCTTGGTAGCTCCCTTCACATGCCTCATTCCTGATCGGTCAATTATTTCAAATCAAGCAGAATTAAAGTGTTATTTTTGTGAGGGAGGATGATATTCACCAGTGACCAACCTGAAACTAATAAACTAATTTCCTTTTACTGCCTTGGGCAAAACAGAAAAATCCAGGTCTATGGGAGAAAGACAGCAGCTGTTTCATCAGTCTGTTGCCCAAATGTGTTTGCCATTTACTATCTATAAATTGAATTTTTGCTCACAGGACAATTTTGGGAACAGAAGACAACAAAAAGAAAACAACAAAAAAGGCAGCGGTGAGGATGTATGACTGTTCAAGACAGAGCTGTGCAATGCAAGCTTCCTGAGAGGAGGGGACAGCACTCTCCTGTTCTCTGAAACAGAGCATATTCCTCCTGTCAGTAGCGAATTTATCCAGTAGATGTCAACACCAGCAAAAAATATGTGTAAAGCCAACCTTAACAGCAACAGTACTCTCTTCAATTTACAGCAGCGCATCAGGGGACAGTTTAATATTTGGAAGCATTGCATATTTATTTACTGTCGTCCCATCCTTGCATCTTCCTGAATGGATCTGGCCTGGCTCATCTGTCCATAAACATATGTAGAGCTAAAAATTTGTTTTTCACTTTTAGAATAATTTTGTCTGGTCTGCTGAAAAATTGCTGATGAGTATGTGATTACTTTTGGATTGGATCAGATGAAATTTTTCTGAGGAGGCGCAGGGAGGAGGGGAGGGAAAAATACTACACGGTGCAAAGCGACTACTAGAAGCAAAATCTTCATAGCTACTACATATAATCTGAAGAGGTCTGTTCCTTTCTGACCTTCCACTTGCGTGGTTAAGCAATGCAATGATTTCATGGATTTTGCTCCTTCCTCAAGAAGCTTCTCAGCCTACAAGAGTGACCTGCGATTCCCATGCTGACCCCAGGTCAACAAATACTTGTTGTTCCTGTGAGGGTTTTTTGTTTTGCAGTACACCAAGGACAGTCTGTTGTAAGCCTTTAAGTGTTATTATCACTCAAAAGACTGCATTTGCTGACAAGTTTTAACCATGCAAAAACACAAGGCCATTGCTGTTGACACTTTTAAATCTGCTATTAGGATCTTACTGTTTGAACAGCTTGTGTGTAGAATCTGAAGTACAGATTTCTGTTTCCTTTTTGTTTATTTTTAGATAAACCTTGTGTTTCTACACTGCAATGTTTGCATTTGGCTGCTGAGCATGCAGTAACTGCATACATTATATGCATTGCTTAGAGACACTACCTCACAGCCCATCAGGTTTTTGGAACACAAGAAAAGAGAAGGGAAATAACAGATCATTTTCCAGATTGATTAATCTTTCTTCACATTGCCATTTCCCCATACACATGAGAAGGATAACCAAAAGTATGTTGTGACATCTAATAGTGATATGTTGAAGCAAATTATTTTACTACTGCTACAAAACTTACTGTGGAGTTTGTTTTCAGAGATCAAAAACATAACAAGGAAGCATAAATGAAAATATTACAGAGACATCACTATGAACATTTATTCCTCACGTGCAAAACCTTACAGCTTTTACAAGAAGTACCCATCCAATGATGCTGTTGCAGCTTAATTAATCAGTCTGGCTTAAAATTCAGGCTCTCTATGAAGGCACAAACAGTGGTCAAAGGCTGAGACTGGGAATTACCATCATCCAAACAATTCCTAGGCATCAACAGAAGCAGGCACGGGAAGATCAGGCACGGGAAGATCAGGCACAGGTACTGCGCTCCCAGTAAATAATGAGAACAGATGATGGCACTGAGAGAACAAAGTCAGAGCTCTGAACACCAGGGAAAAGCATCAATTGCCAAATCCAGCCCCGTGCGGCGTGAGGCGCCAGCAGCACACCCCGTTTTGGGAAGCCTCGTCCTGCTCCACAGCTCTGGGTGCCGGCACGTACTACCCAAGACAGAGCCATAAATAGTTTGGAGATAAGACGCATATCTTATGAGGCACACCGCAGTTTCACAGCCAGGGATGAGCAATTCTTTTAATTACCGTCAGCATTTTCTCCGAATCCCCGTCTCAAAGAAGAGATGGAAACTTTTGATTTGCTGTGACACCTTGATTGCCGCACGGATGAGTCACCACACCACTCTTGTTACTCTTACGAATTTATAGATTTTTAGGCCAAAAAGCACAGGAGGCTGTTACAATCGCTCTGCTCTGACTCTGAACAGCACAGCTCTGCTGGCTCATCCAGCAGCCTGCCTGCCGGGCACAAACAGCGACCAGGAACGTCGTACATAAAATTATTACACATGCCTAAACTTGCTTGTAAACACCACAACAGTTCCCTCTCAAAAAAAAAAAAAAAGGAAAAAATGCAAAATTATTGATCACTGAACTCATGTACCTATCAACATCTTTCTTCCTAGCAGTTTCTCTGACATGGGGAGGCTGCAGGGATGGTGCCAAAGGAGGAGGCAGGGGTGGTCCTGTGCTGCCCACAGCAAGTTCCAGGTCCCCAGTGCAGGGAACCACAGAGCCCTGCAGCCAAACTGGTGGGGCCTCTGTGAAACGCTCCTAGGAAAGAGCAAGGACACTACACAGGCAATGAGGAATAAGGGGAAGAAGTGTAAGAAACAGCCCTGCTGATACCAAGGTCAAAGAGGCAGGAGAGGGAGAAGGTGCTCCCAGTACTGGAGCAGGTGTGACGCTGCTGCCCATGGAGAGGACCATGATGGAAGCTGATCACAGAATCATCATAGAATGGTTTGGGTTGGAAGTGACCTCAAAGATCCTCTGCTTCCAACACCTCTTGCCATAGGCAGGGACACCTTGCACTAGACCAGGCTGGTCACAGCCCCATCCAACCTGGCCTTGATCAATTACAGGGATGGAGCATCCACAGCTTCTCTGGGCAGCCTCTGCCAGTGTCTCGCCACCTTCACAATAAAGAATCTCTTCCTAATATCCAATCTAAACCTACTCTCTTTTAGTTTAAAGTTATTACTCCTTGTCCTATTCCTATGCCCTTGCAAGAAGTCCATCCCCAGCATCAGTTTTCTTCCCCCAGATATCCACACTGCAGCCCATGGAAGACCTCTCCTAATGGAGAGGAATTCATTCTGAAGCAGGATTCAGGCATGAGCTGCAGCCTATGGAGGAGGATCCATCCTGGAACAGGTTTATCTGGAGGAACTGCAGCCCAGCTCATTTTTTTTTTCCCAGAATCTCCCAAGGCAGTTTATGCAATCATCCTTTGAAAGAGTAGAGAGGAGAGACAGAAAGGACTGAGTATTTCTGTATCTGCAATATATTAGTGTATTTATGAAAGACACCATGGAGAAGACCTTCTACATAATTTCAAAGGCTGGGTTTTGCTTAATTTCATGCTTTCAAGATGTGCATTCCCAGTTTCCTTTTTTTTTTCCGATGCATTTTTTTATTATCTTTTTGCCTATCCACTTGTAAACAATTTCTAAGCTGACGTAAGTGAACAAGCTCCTTGGAATAATCTTCACAGATGGAGTGCTCTACCAATTGCTTTCCTGAATAAAGTACATATCCATACCATTTCCTTGATCTAGGTAAGTAATCACATCCACTGAGGATGGATTAGACATACACTTTGAAATAATGCTGGTCTATAACTAGATGTCTTATTTCCCAGCATTCACATAAGGACCCCATTACATGCTTGATTACTATGACCAGTCTAAACGGAGCCATTTGTTTAGAACTTTCCGTTCTTTTCTTCTTTATTAGCAGAAAAGTCCAACTTTGTTTACTGAATCCTATGATTTTCTGAACGTATTTTCAATGTTCCTGAAGACTGCCTTTGCTAATTCTTTAGAGACATACTCTCCAGTGAATTTTGTTCAAAATTCTTAATACTCAGTTTTGCAAGATGTCCTTTCTTTTCCTGCTTTGGTCTTCATTTGTAAAGTTACAGTTTTCAGCAAATTTTTCCCATACAAATTTTCCCAGTTCCTAGTATTTTAAGACAACGATAAGCATTTATGTGGGACTCTTTTGTCTTCAAAGCACTTTACAAACATTAAATATTTAATGCTCATGGCATCCCTCTTACTCTCAACCCCATTTTACAGGTAGGGAAAGAGACTCACAGGTTAAGTGATTTTGTTTCAAGTCACATCACAAGTTACTGACAGATGTGAGACCAGAATATATGAGCTCAGATTTTCAGTTCCATACTCAAAACTAGACCAGCTTGTTCTTTCACTTTAAATAATATAAATAATAACGAATATCTTTGCTCTCGTTCAGAGCAAATGTATCTCTTTGGAGGTTCTAAATACAACAAAAAAGAAACACCCAGAGGAAAAGCACCCCAAAATGACCCAGGAGGGCAGCCACCAGCTTTGTAACCCATGTCTTCCCTTGCCAGTATTTTAGAGGGAAACCCACAATTGGACATTATCAGGAAAGGGGCCAGCATGTTTTCAGGCATTTATATATAGCCAAACACACACACACACACACAGAGACACACACATATTCTCAACCACTGCCTAAACCAAGAACAGAGACCTTCCAGCCAGAGAAGAATTTGCAATTTAACAACCGAAGTACATTTCAAAATGGCATCACTAAAGAGCTTTGGTATTTGATAAGAAGATTACAGTACATTCAATTGCATACAGCAAAAGCCTTTTAAAATAAAGTACAGGAAGAGTGAAGCCAGGCATTTGCAACTAGGTAACACAGAGCTAATCGGGCAGTGCGAAAGGTGTGCCCTGCTGCAGGGAGCGTGCAGGAGCCAGGCAGCTTTTGGAACTCAAATAATGAGGGGATTTTTTTTTTAGCTTTAACATTTTTCATAATCTAAGCAGGAGGTCTAAACACAGGCTGTATGCAACACTGACTGTATTTCCCTTTAACAGTCTCCTATGGGAACAAATGTTCAGTGTCAGGCTGGTACTATACGTCCATTTAATTGAGCTGAGAGAACTCTACTGCCCTCGAAGAAAGCTCATCTCTTCTCTCTGTGGATGTGACTATAGAGCTAGCAGATAATATCTCACTCATTATTTATACAACCACGTAATTATCTCCCAGAGACTCCCCATTTTGTGGAGGTTTCTTTTTTGGAAACATCATCTGTTGGCTGAATGGAAAGCCAAATCCAGCCTCAGACACTGTGACAGTGAGTGTCAGATCATCCCTTGCTACCACACACAGGAAACAGCACGGGACTCTGCAGTACCACTCACGTGGGGGACATGCTCCTGGCATTACACTGGATCTATTTAATTCTCTTGCAAAATGCAGGCATGTGTGCAGGAGCAACAGTACACAAAACAAACTTGAATTTTGGAGAAACATGGTAATGGTAGGAGCGAAACATAAATAAAAAATAACTTTGCATATTGCACAATTGCCTCCTCTGTGCCACTTGGGTTCTGTCTTACTGTTTACATTGCTCCAGTGCCACTAGATCCAAACACCCTGATACCTATTTAACCATGACAATATCGTCTGAGGTCAAGAATGTTATTATCCCTCCTCTTCAGCTGGCAAGCTGAGGATGGTAAGAATATGGACCAAAATTAGAAGATGCCCTCAGGTAGGGAGAGCAGAGGTCAGACATTATATCCAATTTAAACATGTGCAAAACCCCTCAATGCTTATGTACCTCAGAGTCTGCAGGAAGCCACATTATTGCTAATAAAGGTATTTAGGTGCCCAAAGTCCTGCTGTTGTATAAACCAAAGGGAACATCATTTGGCCATTTATCATTGTAGGAAATGCTGGAAATTCCCAAATGACGTACCACTGCCCAAATCCTGTGGTGTCATGTCACGAGCTCCTCCAAAACATACGGATGCTTTGAGTTGGGTACCAAGAGGGAGGCAGTACAGTGTGACTCATCCTGCCGAGGGATCTGGTTTCCAGCTTTGGCTCCCTATGTAACTGAAGCACCAGGCATAACAAAAATCTGCTGGGTTCAGAGTTTCCATCCCAGAAACTAGATGCCGTGCCAGCACAGCCAAGCTCAGCACTGGGGCTAAAGCTCTCTTTCAGGTGGTGCTGCTGGTTTTTAACTCCAGCTTTAGACTCAAGACAAGGAGTGGGTATAATCCTCTGCTCTTTCAGATGTCCTGTGTGACTCCAGGCTCAGCTAAACAGAACACTGGAGTTCGCTGGAGAGAGATAAGAAAAACAACCAAGGATGTGCCAAATGAACATCGTGTCCCCACCACTGTTCTAACAGAGCTTTTGGGCGGACTTAGCCAACACCCACATCTCAGCCAAAGCTCATGAGAGAGGGCACTGGTGTTTCTGCAATTCAGCAAGCCTGCCATTACATTCCTCAGGCAACCCCATTCTCACTATTGCACGAGGTACAGGCTTCTGCCTTCCTGCTATAACAGAGGCTGGTTTGTTTTGTTGGGTTTTTTTTTCCCATTTAATTTTGAAGATTATAGGATTTACACTTATTCTGGTAAAATATTTTGTAGCACTGCCATGAAAGAGCAGAGTGGAGGCAACATACACATATTATGAAAGCTCTGGCACTATAATATGTAGCTTTTCTGTTATAAATTACATTGACCAGCTAAAGTACAGGTTACAGTAAAGTCTGCACAAAGTCATATTGTGGCAGTAATGCATATATGGAAGAAAAAAGAAACAACAATTTTCTTGTGCATTTTAATACACTTAGCAGAACGGCCAAGACCAAACTCCTTGTGGAGGGAAAGCCAAATCTTATTCATGAAGTCACTGTGTTTTTGTTTTTTTTAAATGAGAAAAACAACTACGCAACTAGGGAAATACCAAATACCACTGGATTGAAGTCCTTTTCAGGAATGTACAAAACACAGTTTGCCATTACTGCCTTTTTAAAATCTTGAATCATTGTCTCTCTGAAGCAGCCAAGAAAACTTGACTATCATACTTGCTGGCCCTACAAGCCCTCTAAAAGGTACTGTGCCCATCTCTCCACCCCTCCAATGCCATGACTTGAAGGTAGCTCAGGGCTCTCTTCCCTGGCAGCAGTGGGTCCCCAGAGTGACAGGAAAGGCTTGAGGAAAGCTCAGTCAAGGGGATTCCAAGTTATATTGGAGGAGGGCTGGGAGGGTGAATGGGCAACACCACCCCACCTTCAGATGCAGCTTAAACCTATCTGAAGCTCCCTGATGCCTTTCTCAATTTTCTCCCCCTGTGTTGATTAATCTTTCAAACAACTTTTCCTCTTTATTCTCACCACATCTCCCATTTCTATTCACCACCTCCTTTCTACCACATTCAGGTTCCTTTCCCTCCTTGCTTCACATCCAAGGAAGAATTCCTCCAAGACTTCCCCTACTCCTCAAACAAGATTGACTCAAATGGGTGGTTTGCAAAACTTTCTTTAACTGTGTACTCATACCTGTTTGGCCTTGTTTTATGCAACTTTAAATCCCTAAGTGAAATAATTCGGTGAGCAAGAGTGACCCCATGTACCAAGAATTTGGCAAGCTGACACCATTAAAAAGAAACAAAGGACTCATATTGTATTCTCAGATGTAGAGAGGAGGAAACTGAGGTGAAGAAGCAGGTGGGAATGTTGTGGTGATAAAATGGAAGTGACAAGCTTATAATTTATTAAGTGTCTAAGTGTAGTTCGATCCAAAAACCAGGGGCAAAAGAAGTTCCCTCCTAAATAAGGTATTGAGCAGAAACCTTTAAGAGAACCAGCAACCCCATTCTGTTCCAATTCAGCTGTCTACAGCTAGCCTCTCACAGGGGACTTTAGTTTTGGACAATTAATTTTATTAGCTTAGAACGGAAAATGTAAGCAACCAGCAGGAAAACCTGCCAATCGACCAACCATTTCTATTTGTGATGGAATTCATGGAGTTAATCCCACAGAGCAGTTTGTTCCGGGAGCATCCCTGCCACATCTCAGTGCCTGGGTGCAAAAGAAGGGCCAAAAGAGGAGATTACGATTTTGTAAGTAAAAACAAAGCACTGGCTCTCAATAGAATTGTTTTAAGGATGGCATACATTAATTTATTCTCTTCTGCACTGCCTCTGCATACCCGCTGCTGGCAATGTGACAACATAGAAGCACTGAATGTTGTGCTTAGTAGCTTAAGAGCTCCAAGACAGATTGTCATTTTGCTCATTCTTCTTGGGCCAAAATGTGTTTTCCCAGAAAAAAAATAAATAAATCTCCTCTTCCCAAAACAAATACACTCCCCTTCCTCCCCCGCAGTCATCTTCAAATTTCGAGAAGAATTGGAGTGGCACCACCCTTGGAGGAGGCAAAGTAGGGAACGCATCCTCAGGAGGTTTTTATTCCAGACAGAGAGCCTCTCCCCAAGACAGCATTTTGCCAACACATGGAGAGTTTTGAAAATGAAGGCAAAAGCCTTGCATTTGAGTGAATTCAATGGGAAGGCAGCACGGCACACAGAGCACCGGGGTAATTTGCTCTTGGCAGCCTCTCTCGCTAAGTAGGTGGGCTGCACTCGGCGCCAATTAGGGGCTGACGCTTTTCCTCAGGTACAATGCGCTGCGACACAGCTCGGACTGTTCCTCCTTCCCTGCATCTGTGTTTACTGTGGCTGCTCATTTTTCCCGTTGGCAAGGGGGATGTTTAATAAAGCAGGCCATTCCCCAGCTACAAAGGCGCTATATCATCCTTGGGTGTATGTACACATATGGTATGAAATCGAACGCAGCTAAAAGTCAAAGCAACTCCTGCCAGAAATTTTTGATGTCAGCATTGTAAAAGGGACATTGGAGCACAATGCAGTTTTCTGTTTTCTGGTACTGGATGAAAAGGGGAGAGACAGCACAGTGGGTTTGGCTCTGAAATTAAAGGGGGATCGTAAGAGTGAAGCAAAAGAAGCAATATTCAGATTTCTAAATTCCCTGTTTCCAGTTCAAGGTCTAAGTTCTGTTTTGGCTTGTGCTGCTCTACAAATGAAGCCAAAGAGGTCCTCAATCCAGCTTTTGATTTCCTGCCGTGCTAAGCTATAGGAATGTTCACATCTAGGCTCTGCTTTGGTCCTGTCTCTAATTAAGGCAGTTTATTTTTTCAAACATGCTACCTGAGACCTGCTGATGTTGCTTCAGGTCATGCAGCCATGCTTCAAACTGCTTTCTAATATACCTAAGAGTGCCACAGTGATATGTTCAGCTTATTACTGTAACTGAAGCAGTTGGGTCATGGTATTCTCTGCAAAATACTTCTGTAATGGAGTGGATTAATTTAATGAATGCCATTTACTGCAGCAGAAATGACAATGATTTGATGTTTTGTTACAATTAAGACTCATTAGCCAGTGACTTTTTTCTTAGTTGTCTGACAACCATAATAGATGTAGCACATCTCAGATACAAAAGTTCTGAACTTCTTTCTAGTAATTTTTAATAAATATGAAGGAAGTGAGAATGAAAGTCTTGGCACTGAGCTGCTTGAAGTGACCTGTTTGAGTGATACCACATCCACCTCCCTGCCTGAACTACTGAGAGGAAACTGCACCAGCTTCCAGGAAATCACTGGATCGTACCTGGCACTGGAACTTTCAACCAAACAGCTGGAAGTTTAATCCAAAACATCTCACCACCCGGCTAAGACACAAAAAGGCTTTTGAAAAAGCAGACAGAGCCAGGTCTTGATGCTTTTAACAAGATCCCAGAGCTCTGCCAAGACAGGACTCCCTGCATTGGAACACCTGCTTGTGGAGTGCTCAGTGTGCTCTGCCATGGGACTGATGGAAAATTCAAACTCGATTTTAGTAACAATCTCTCCTTTCTCAGTCAGCATCTGATTGCTGAGGAACGATCCCCACGCTCTTCTACCAGTGCAAAATCTTTTGTTCCTTATGAATCCAACTCCTTTGCTTTTGCAAATGCCGAACAGCAGTATGCAGAACACCAAGAAACAGAAACCAAATCCCCTGAAAAAGAAAAAACACATTGCTAAGCAGAAACAATATTGGTCAAACCAATGTCACTAGACTCCAGGTTAAGTTTTCAGGCTACAAGAAGCCAGAAGCCAAAATAATATTTTTGCAGATGCAGCATTCCCCAGCATTGCTGGGGACAGAAGATCATGCTCAGCTGTACAACCTGCAAACATACCTTACTCAGCACGGAAGGGAAGCTACAAAACTAATTTAATTGTCTAAGTCAACAGCATTTAAAATCTGGATAGCCCAAATGGTATATATATTTCTAAAAACCCCTCAGCACCTTACAAATATCCCTCGAATCCTCTGAAAGGCCCATAAATGTAAAAGATTTAATTTAAAAAATTATATATTAATTGAAGAAAAAAGTTCCTAAAATTATAAATTATCTGTTCCTTTAAATTCAGCAAGGACATTTTCTGAATGTTTTCTGAGTCACACTGATACCTTTTCTATAATCAAAAAAGGAAACCTAAAAATTTTAGCTTTTAGTTAAACCAGAGTAATAATTTGGTTTCACTAGACGCTGTGTAGAAGATCACTTCAGAATAGAAGGGTGTGAGTGAATAATCCAGCAACAGCAAAATGCACATGCCCCAAAAACAAGTGCAAAAGAATGAAAAGTGGCTTACTTGCTTTTGAAATCTAGAATAAGAAGCATGAAAAAAATATAAAAGCTGGGAAATCAAGGAAAGAATCAATACCATGTCTTACTGTTCTTGTGCACACTCAGTATCATTCCCTCCCATTCTACCTGGGATGGACACATATGCAGACACAAAAACAACACTGTGTTGCCAAAATCCCCAGCTGATGCTGCTGATGACTCCTCAGGACTGACAGATCAAGCCCTGGCAGTGTTTAGATGTAAGAGGATAGCAACAAGTACGAGAGAGCGTTGAGGTGACTCAGCAGGCAGGACTGGAAGCCTGAAACCCAGATGTTTGACAGCAAAAAGCATCATGTGGGGAGTGTTTTAAAGCTTCTTCCACCCATAGGCTTCTCCAGCTCTTCTGAGCACGACTTTGGCAGGAAAGATTCTCCCTAAAACTACTTGTAGAACCTGGCATTTAGACACTGCTGACTGCAACCTGAAGACGAGCCATTCATGCAAATTCCCAACTCACTCCCACCTACCTGCAATCTCTGTCAACTCTGCCTTGCAGAAGCAAACCTGAGCAGTAATGAGCAGTAATGTGCTAATGAACGGAATACAAAATCTGGTTTTCCCTTCTATTGTAGAGTGAGGATAAAAATCACACTCCTGTTCCCTCATCCCATGCCAAAAGAGTTCTAACCCCATGAAAATCACTTGAGTTAAAGATAAGCTGGGAGCTTCAACTTTATATTCATTTTTATCAAATCCTTGAAACTGCTTCATGGGGTTTATTTTAATAGGTATTTCTACTAACAATAATAACCCCCCTTATCTGTACTAAGGAAGAGAAAAAGCAGATTGCATCATAAATCTTAGTCATGCCAGCTAATAATCTTCAAAATCATCCTTTTAACACGGATGGCACCTATTAAGTCAAAGCACTTTTATCCTGCTGGTTTAGGAATACAGTCTCATCCCAGCTCCCGTTATGAAAATGAAAGATTTTCAACAAACTGCACTGGCAGCTGCAGAATCATAAAATCCTTCAAGGGCCTGTGAAGCTGAGCTATAAGCATGGCACCCCTTATCTGTAATTAGGGAAAGGAGAATAAAATCTCTAGAACGCTCTCTATAACCCCCCAGCCCCTCACTGCAGGGCTTTGTACCTGAGTTTTTCTAATAAAAGAGTTTAAAGTATCAATGTAATACTTTAAGAGTTTAAAGCTGCAATGTAATCTTGTTTATTAAAAGCAGAAGACTTATGGCAATGACTGTGTCAAACCTGAACTACAAAAAGGAACATGTATTTGCAGTCTTTTTACATAAGGCACACTGATAAACATCATTTATTTCACAACTGCCTATGATATGCCATACAATGTACATTTACATATGTTTAAAGCAATTTTCTTCCAAGAGATGTATATCCGATTTCAGTGGAGGGTATGTTTCCCAAGATGCATTAAGGCCTAAATAAATTTATTTTTTAAAAGAAGAAGTGCAACTTATTACAACAGTGCAAACTATTATTGTCATAACAATGTAAAGTACCCATGGATTTAATACTACAAGGCTCTATTCATCACAATCTCATTTGGCAATAGTGTCATTTCACAGTATTTTATTATCCAAACATTTCTCCAAGAGTGATGCCATCTCACAGCAGAGGTGCAAAAACCAGGGCACGTTCACTCCAAAGTATCTGAATTGTAGCTCTTTATCAAATTCTTTGAAAATAAATACCGTCACTCCACTAGCATTTCATTCTTCTTCCAAATATAGTAAAGATGCAAAGTTTTCAACTCTAGAGCATGGAATATATCACAAAAGCAGGGTAGATTGTGATCTTGGCAAGATGGAGAAATTGAGGCAGCAAGTGACTGACCTAGTCAAGTCCCAAACTACACCATGAACAGAGTGCCACAGGAGGTTTAAGATTCAAGTTCAGCCACTGGGCCACACTGCTTCTTCAGCTCTCAGATGCTACCAGCTGTATTTCCATTAACTATTTCTAATTAATGCATCGGCACAATGGACTAACATCAAAATCTTTGCTGTAACAGAGTGATTTGTTAGGCCATAATAGCATGTAATAGGGTGATTTATGAAGGTTAACGGGTGGTATGTGACACTGCTACCAAAACTTTAATCATTTTACTGGTTCGCTCTGAACTGACTTTCTCTCATGCCACCGCACGAGATCCTCAGTATCCCTATGAGGAGCACAGGCTAGGCATTGCACTCACAGCCATGTATAACCTTGGGAATTACCACCAATGCTCAGTGCCTGCTACACCCAAACTGTAAGTCCCCCCAACCAATAAAGAACCCTAAAAACAAGGGGGTAGTCTGGGAGCCATTCTTCAGAATAATCAGGTGAGTATCTTTCAATCGCTTATGTAACTACCAAAGGTGACACAGATGTCCAGGTCCAAACAGATCTTATGTCACAAGACTTAAATCATTCAAAAGAAATTTCCACTATGAGGGAGAAAAATTGGATCAAGACATATTAATAGAAATGTGAATGCCAATATCTGAGTGTGAAAGTATGAACTCTCAGATATCCTTTAAATGCTCCTTTTTAAAATCCTGGGGTTTTTCATCGTTTAGGCACTATGAACTATACTGCTGAAATTATTAAACTGGATGTTCTCACCACCTTTCTTCCAGCCTTAAACCCCCCTGACATATATGCCAGGCATCTCAGAGCTCAGACCATCCCATCCTCTCCTGCAAAACCTTCCACGAGGGTACAGCTCCTCAGTCTCACCTTCAGGACCCACACTCTTCACCCCCACCCAAGTCTCCCCCTCTTTCCCTGCTCACTGGCTGCTGTCAGATTTGCTGCTCTCCTGCAGCGCCCTTCCCACGTTTCCCTCTCTCAGATCTCGCTGCGATCATGGAGCCTAGCAACGTTAATCTGCCACTCATTTATCATATTTCAAGCTCAGATATACAAATCCGCTTTCCTTTGTCCGTTCGGATCATTGTGATTCCGCTTTATGGTCTCGATTCCTCTTTTCTAGTCCTTTGCTTATGGGCTGTTGTTTATTATTATTTTCCTATCTGGAAGTTAATCTCTCTGAAGCCAGAGTCCTTGCCGCTGCCTTGCTCCGTTCAGCATGAAGCGGGTGCTCTGTCAGGGCTTGATAAACCATTTGTCATTCAGGCGGCAGATAATGCGGCTGCACACATGCCCATTTTAAGCAGCATATACTAAAAGCACTGAGAATAAAAGTGTTAAAATACCACTGAAAGATTTATAAATGTATGTGGAATTTTTTTTTTTCTCCAGGAGAAAGACTGAAGGCAGGAGATGCTTTGCTGGGCCAGGCTTGAAGAGGTATTAAAACTTGCAGCTCCTTGCTGTTGAAACATGGGCTTCAGTGACCCTGGACTTCTGTAGAAATCCCCCTTTTGACTCCTTCAGCTGGACAACAATAATTAGAAAGACACATTGAAAGCCAAGAACTTCAATTCTTTCTCAGCTTCTTTCTCCATCCTATAGAATTAATACTTCTCTTTGTTGTCCACCCATGATTGCAGGTCGAGTTAGTGAATGGTTGGAAGGACACAAACATTAGGGACCAACCTTAACTACAACCCATTTCTCTAAGGCCTGGCAGCAGCAAGGGTGGCACTGGCAGCTCCCTGCAGCTTAAATAGAAACTTCCCTTTGACACAAATAATTTGGTTGTTCTCCGTATTCTTTGGACATCACCCTGTGTGTCATGTCACTGTCTGAGGAATTATTTTTACTTTCACACCATCTTATCTCCCATCTGATGTGGTCAGTACTTGTATGTTAAATATCTCACAACCCAAGGGAGACTTATGAGACACGAAGAGCTCATTGCTTTAACTCCTGCTGTGCAGGAGAATTATGGCTCCATTCGGAGATTTTTGAGGTGCCAAAAAAGGGAACTTTCTAAAACATTTGCTGAATACTTTTCCTAGCAGCTTCCCCCAGGAGGAGCTGGAGAGAAACCATCCTCCCCTGCCACCTTGGTTGTCTACAACTGTCCATCCAGCAAAGGGCTTTTAAGATCATTTTAGAAAAATAAAAACCAAACAAAACCACCCACTAACCCAAAGCAGAGGCAACTAAAGCAAAGGATGTGTTTTAAACCTGAGTTTTGAGTTCTCTGATCACTTGTCACAGGCATGTTGGAATGGCTATGGGCAAACACAGCCAGAAACTAGGATACAGAAGTACAAAATTTCATTTTCAGAGATATCAGGAGATTTGGGGTAAGCAAAGGCTGCTCGAGACCCTCAGGGAGGAAAAAAAATTAAAAAACCAAAACAACTGTGTTCAGGTGTTATGAAGTTCTCCTTGATATTATCCGCAACAGGCAGAAACCTTCCAAAAGCAGAGGCTGTGAGGAAAGTGCCTGTGGGGTCTAGAAAACACAGAGACCAGGACAAGTGCAGAGTTCCCAGGCATTTTATAACATCCACTCTAATTTCACCAGGAAAGAGTTTGGGACTTCATCAAAGCAAGATACACAGTACATTCGAGTCTTTTTTGTTTCTTGTTTCTTTTTTTTTTTTCCTTGTTTGGTTTTTTGTTTTGTTTTTTAAATTTTAATAAGGTCTAGCCTTTGCTTTTCTCTTTTTTACTTGTGACAATCTGAGAAAAAAATGACAAGGAGGTCTGAGAGTTTTTCTCTGTGCTTCCAACATTTTACCTAAGGGAGTAAAACTGCAAATGCCTGAAATGGGCTTTTTAGTTAATATATTAGAACCATTATTTAAAAAACCCTTAAAATAAACAACTTTCCACCCTTATTTCTGCCATAGAAATGTATCTGGACATTCAGATTCCAAAACCAAATTTGCCACTTTTTTTTTTTTTTTGAAAGTGGATTTTTACTATCTCAACACAGGCTATATTTATTCTGAAATTAGGGCCATCCATACACAAACTTGCACAACTATAATTAAACTCATTTTTTGAAGTCCAGTTTAATTACTTTGGTGACAATACTTGCATATCAGGTTTTAGTTTTATAACTAATTAAAAATGAAAAATTTACCTTTTAAAAAGCTCTTTCCTTGAAGTAATTTGCATTTACAACAGGCATCCATTTATAGTTTCTCATATGGGTTAGCTATCTGCTTCTGCCATGGAGAGACACTAAAAATATCTGCTTTAAATGAAAATTAAACCATCCCTCAAACTATTCTTACATGCCTTTTCATAGGCATTTTATTTGTATCTGGAACATTCCCATGTATTACAACATACATCAGGGGTGCCCAGAGGTTTGGATGGCCACTCTGGTTGACATTTATATGACACCGAAAGCTAAACAATAAAGCAAATGAAGAAGTAAAATTCAGTGTATATCTCATTTTACTCTCCTTGCAGGTTTTACCAGACAACTGGACTATAAAACTCAATCTGTTTAATTTGTTTTGAAACTTTAAGACAAATTCTGGTAACTTTTGGCAGTGTTTACAGTAGTACTTTTCTTCCCTAGTAAAAGCTGTGTGAGATTGTGGAAGAAGAGGGTCAGATTTGGTTTGTGAAACCTGGATGCAGCTTTGGCTTTATCAAGTGTACTCTCTCTGTATCACACCAGTGTATCTCAAGGTTCCTTCCCTAAGTGCATTAAAATGAGGCTCATGCTACCACTACGCTGTCAATTATGTGTATTTTGTCCAAATGCTGTGGAAGTGATACTGCTATTTCTGATCTGCTGAAGAGGTTTTTAGTTCCTTCTCTTCAATGTAATCCTATCTGATTTCTCAGTTAGTTCTTGTGAAACCCAAGGTAGGGGAGAAAGGCTGGGGAACAGGTCTAATGTATGCACATCAATTTTTAAGTAGTTTTTTAATGTTCCCCGGGATGAAAGTGCATGCGGCTAGGCTCATTTATGAAAGTCACAACATCCTCCAAAGTCTCCTTCCCCCAGCTACAGCTGTATCACTGGAGCTGTCTCACTGGAAATCTCAAGCCTTATCAAGGTCAAGGGCTGCAAGGCAGCAGCCTGGTGATCTCTTCAAACGGCTGCTACAGGGATTACTTCCCCAGACTGCTTGCCCTCCCCAATCTCCACTGTATCAGTGTGTGCATCGCTGCTCTTGTGCCCTTTTGGGCTGTGATCCCCTCTGTGCCCCTGGCACGCTGACTCCCACCTTTGATCAGCCATGTCAGCGCTCACTGCCTCGCCACAGTGCTCCAATGCCACTCACCTGCAGCCCACACTTCTGCAAGGTTCACAGAACAGCTTGTTCCAGAGCAAAACAACCCAAAATCTCTCCCTCCTTTCAAAATACTTGGTGCCATGCTCATAAGATATGATCATTTGACACAGGGTGTGCTCCAGCTCCTGCTTATCCCTCGAACAATTGCCTTGCTGTGCTTTAGCTCACAAGACACCCATGGCCATGTCCAGCCCATCTTTCCTGCATTACACTTTGCACACAGAATACTTGGAGGGAACTTGAATGCTGGTTTTACTCCACATGCACACACCATCTAATACAAGGAAGCCATTAACCCTGGGGGATTATTTGTGGGATTAAGTAAAGAAAATGTAAAATCAACTAAATTTACTACTAACAAAAACAATGTTAAATGAGCAGGTGACACCCTCCTCTGACCCTTTTGCACAACATTGTAACCTTCATCTCTGGACACAGCATCCAATCTAGCAGGTGGGAGTTTGGGCTGCTTTCAACTCCATCAGCAGCTGACTGACAAAAGTGATCTCTGCTGCTCAACTAAATGTTACTTTGTGCTGCTCCCCAGCATTAAACACCTTTTATCATAGAATCATAGAATATGCTGAGTTGGAAGGGACCCACAAGAACCAGAGACTTCGACTCCTGGCCCTGCCTGCACAGGACACCCCGAGAGTCACACCACGTGCCTGAGAGTATTCTTCAAATGTTCTTGAGCTCTGTCAGGCTTGGTGCTATGATCGCTGCCCTGAGGAGCCTGTTCCAGTGCCCAAACATCCTCTGAGTGAAAAACTTTTTCCTCATATCCAACCTAAACCTCCCCTGACTCAGTGTCATGGCATTTCCTTGAGTCCTGTCTTATTCCACGTCAGGAGTCACTGTGTATCTGTTGTGAGACTCACCTACAGAGTTTCCAGACTGTGCTGGGATCTCCTGCCAAAAAAAGGAAACAAAAAGGAACTGGAGAGCTTGGGGACCACAGTGGCTCCCCAGTAAAAGTAGTGTATGCCTCTCATCTAAGTAGACTGTAAACTGTTCCTGTCTTCAAAATAAAGTCAAAAATTTTAAAAAAAAAAAAAAAAAAAAAAAAGTGGAGCAGAAATTCACAAGTGAATGGAAGCTTGTCTGTCTCAGTACTACACTGTGGCATTCAAAACAAACTCAGATTTACTAAATAAATATAATACTGAGTTCTTATCTTTAAAATACTCTGGGGTGTGTACACACATTAAAAGTAAGTATGATTCTAGGGTAAGTACTGATTAGATGTTTCATTTCTGCATTTCGCTCTGCTTGGAAAGTACACTGAGCTGCTCCAATTCTATTCATAAGTGGTTTCAGTTTCTGTCTTTCATCCAATGGCACAGCTCTACAATCATTATTTTTTTAAATATTTAATGCAGCTGAAGTGCTATAATATGGAAGAGGTTTCCAAACTGAAACAACAATTGTAAATATTTTCCTAAAGGAAACTGGAGAAGAGTTCTCGCTTGATCAGAGAAGGCATTTCTTTAGTATGTGGTATAACTGCTAAGTCCAAACAAAATATCTTCCAGTGGTTCAATTTTTCCATTTTGCTAAAAATTTCTTTTTAAATTGTGAGTGGGAAGAGGGACTTTCAGTGATTAAAACAAAACTTGCAGGCCAAAATACTGAACATGGCTGTTCCAACAGTCCAGCATAGACATTTATTTGTCTGCCTCCCCTGCTAGAGGAAGGAAGGCTCTGTTGGATTACCACAAAGGCATTGCTGTGGAGTGAGAAAGGTGGAGCTTTTCCATCCACAGCTTAAAACTATTTGTGAAAAAGAGGTGGATCACTGCAATTCCTGATGCATTCAGCAGATGCTGTGAGAGATTTATACCAAAGACCACAGCATCTTTTGCAGGAACTAAACTCCCTAAGTCTGGACATAGAAAAGCTTGAAATCCTGCCACATCACTGGAATGACCTTTGACACATGGCAGTGGCTGTTAAATTCCAAATCCTTTATTTGACTAACCCTTAAGAGTCCCAGAGTCACATACAACACAGAACTACAGAGGCTGGGAGGCACCTCTGGAGGTAGTTTATCCCTCCTGTGCCACACAGATTATGTACAGCAGGTGCCCAAGGGCCACGGCCACTCAGGCTCTGACCATCTCCAAGAACAGAGACTCAAGAATCACTCCAGGTAACCTGTTCCAGCATTTGACTCTCCTCACAGTAAAAGGTTTCTTCTAGGTTCAAATGGAACTTCTCAAATTTGTCAGTAATCTGGGCCTGCAATTCAAAGATTTCCTTTATGTTGAGAATGTAAGAACAGCTCGGATGGGCTGCACAGCTCTTCAACAGGAAGAGCTGATTCCACTGCCTAAACACAGACATTTAGCACCATTTGTGACCCTCCAGGGTACATGGGACATCTTCACAGAGCCAGTGAGGCAAATATGACAACAGACCTACAGGAAACCCATACCAATATGGCACTGCAAGCTGGAGGCACCACAGGAGACCCTGAGGCATCTTAAATGGCACTGGATGCCTATGCTGGGCCAACTGAATTGGGACACAAGCATTCAGATTCAGAAATTACTCATTTATTTATTTCAAATTAACTTATGCTTATACTATTTACAGGGTGACATTTTCAAGTTCCACTCCATGACCAAATTCCCAGCTTTCAGCAAGGCATTTTTAGCATGAAGTCACAGGAACCCAGAAGAGTGAACAACAGCAACAAATAAACAAAATATTGAGACTCCGTTTAAGCATCCTGAGCTGGGCCCTCCAACACATTCTGCCTGAACATGGTTATCACCACTATATTTCCCTTTAATGAGCTTTCTACAGGTTGCCTTTTGAGCAAGCATCATGGGCTGGCTACCAGCAGGCCCTGCAATCCACACTGCCAATATCTGTGCCTTGTGACTTTTTCACTCATTCCCTTCAGGACCAAACATTGTGGAAACCTGTAAAATGATTAGAGAGCTACATGCTGGGTAAGTAAGAGTTTTAAGATTTACAACTTTGCTTTCAAGTTCATACACATCTCTAGATTTAGCTACCACAGGTCCATATTTCTTTTTCTTTTCTGCATTTTAAGTCAAATTAATCTCTCTGATGGACTGGATAATAAGGTTGTGCAAAAAAGCAAGAGGAGAAGTGAGAGGGCAGAAGAGGAAGGTGGATAGGCTGCAAACTGCAACACAGGAGCTGCAGGAAACTCTGAACCTGCCCTTGAGGAAATGCAATGCAGAGTTACATGTTAAATAACACTGCAGAGCTTTGAGACATCTGAGTTTGATTCACAATGCTGGCTTCTTACGGAAGGGCTATGCCTTCCTTGTAAAACACACACTCACTTCATTCCTCCCAAATTGTAATATTTACTTCTTAGCTGGATGAAGAGGCTTTTTTTTACTATGCTCCTGCCTGGAGATATTTTTCCCTACCCGCACTCCCTTCCCCACCCTGCGCTTTCTTTTTAATGTAAATATTACTTGAAATTATTGCAGTACAGATGAACAACTATTAATTAAAAGTGTGGAAGATTTATTGCATCAGACAGTGCTGCTGTAACAGATCAAACAGCAGAAGGATATGAGGCAAAATGCGCCGCAATTGGAGGATTAATGCCTTTCAGATCACAGCCCCGTGTGTTTCATGCGTGTCAGGGTGGGCTTGCACTCCACCATGCTTGGGTTCCTTGCCTGCTTGCAGATAAATCTATAACATAAAACCAAGGTTTGTGAAGAAGGGTCAGATAATAACACAGTCTTCCAACACAGCTGCAAGAAAAAAATATCTGAGCTGACTCTGGAGCAATTTCCTGTCCTTGTGTTCACTCTTACACCCAGTGTTAGGAGGCTTTAGCAGACGATGGTTTCATTACTGGAGGTTTCTCAGCAGTGTGATCCACCCTGTGCTGTGGAGAGCTAAGGAAGATTTGCTTTGAGCTCAAGTGACAGATGCTCCTAGACCAAAAGCACAGTGTTTCAGAGCTGTAGCCCCTGTGCTGCTGCTGCGCATTTGCAAATAGCTCTGGGCGCACGTAATGAGAACCTGGTTGGCACTCCTCTGTGAGGCTTTTTACTGTGGTGTTCCTGCAAAACTGCTGCAAGATCTATCAAGAGGTTTTAAGCAGCCCTGACGCCTGCAAACATACAGAGTGCTGGCACTTAAGGCCAGTCATCTCCTGGGAAAATGCAGAGAGTTCCTCACTGCGAGGAGCACTGTATCACCTTGGTGAGATCTGGGCATGAAACCTCAGGAACAACCATCAACCTACAGCTACATCACAGAAGAGAAAACAAAAATCCCCAGATTAAGCATTTATTAATCAAACAGGAGTTCAGATGATGCAAGATTCTTGATTACATATCATGCACAGAAGCAGCAAGCCACATGGAAAAAAATCAATTTCCAAGATTAATAAAATAATCAATCCTGGTCATTAGCAGCTGTTAGGTCTCTAAGACAGATACTGAACTGAGACCAAACACATTACCCAAATGGTCACCTATTAACCATAAAATGGGAACAGCCTATTGTTGATTCAGCTCAGATCTAGGGCTAATGATTTGGGGGTTAAAGAGCCATCAATCTCACAATGAGTTCATTGAGCCATTCTCTGACAGTCATGTGTGTGGGGGAAAGAAACCACTACCTCTTTTCCTAACAAAAAGCAATGGAAGGTATTTTCTACAGCTGATTTGTTATCTGCCCCTTTTTTCCCTGACTAACACCGAGTGCTGAGAAGCCAAGGTCTGTTTTCAACTTGTGTGCTCACATACTTACTGCGGTGACAACTCTGAGCCTCCTCTTCTGACTGTAAGAAAATGTCTGCATATATGTGAGGCAAAGAGTTATTAATTCTTCACAGCTTCAGCTTTGCTATTTTAAAGCTCACACTAGCTTCAAGCTTGGGCATGCTGATGGCAAATGAGAGTTACATTTCTAATTATCTGCTTCCTTACCAAAATAAATAAAATTTACAGATTCAGGGCTATGTATGCACAAAAAAGATACTGCTATTAGAGACAGGAAGGCTGTGCTAGAACACCCCTAGGCAATCAAAACAATTCCTTTCTCAACCCTCTCTCCCCCTTCCAAAGACCTTCCCATTTATAGCCTGTCACTTACAGACACACTTCCAGCATTTAAAAATACTCCCGGTGTTTGTGGAACCATTTTCCAGAACAAAACGTTATCATTCATCAGGAGCAGAGCTGTTTGCAGTGTGAACAATTCGCTTTCGTTAAGTACCATATGGCTGCCCGTAGGAAAATGCCAACATGTTTCAACTCTACAGCTGGGCCACGGTTCCTTTATTCATCGTGCAGATGGTTGTAATTGACACCACTACTAAAACAGGTCTCGAGCACTTCTGTAGGATCATTAGAGTAATTAGCTATTAAATACAGTTACCATTTTTAGAAGGAAGGTTTTAAGACTTGGCATGTAAAATGCAATATTTTGTTATAATGAAAGAGACAGGCTAAATGTTACAGGGAGGGGTAAAGCTTATGTGATCCTTTTTAGTATTTTATCCGAGAGGCTATGGAAATTGCTAGAGCAAAGTGAAGCACACAAAATTATGTGCTAAGGAAATCAGCTGAAACCAGGAGTATTCTTAAATAACCGCCTTGCGCCACTGCATACTAAACTTCTGCAGAAAACAGACCCAAAATTCCAGAGGAGTAAAGTGAAACACCAAATTTCACCACTGAACCCAACCCTTAATGAGGGATGTTAAGTACAGAGAGATGACTATTGATCCCATATTCTTGATATTCTGGTGCACATATTTTCAGGATTAAAATGAGGTTTTTTAAATGGAGTTGCAGGGTCAAATGAATACATATCATTATATATAATAGGACTGCAGTGTAGCAAGATGAGATTGGCTAAAGCTCCTTTCACTTGTAGACCAGCAAAAATTCCTTGTAATAGAAAACTGGGTTTGTTTTTGAGTAAGATGTTTGGGTAAAGCCTCACAATAAATCTCAGTGGGAAATGCTATCATCGGAGTCACAAAGTCACATCTCAAAACTCAAAACTTCAGCAAGGAAACATGCAGCCTTAAAGAGCAGAATTATACATGGCTTCCGAGTGCTGCTGGTCTTCAGAGACAAGAGGAGTCAGAACAAGCAGGCTAGGATAGCAGAACTGTTACTGGTAATTGCAGTAGCTTCTACCCCAACAAAAACTCAAGTTTTTGATTACAAACTGAGTACTGGGTGTTCCAGGCTCTATTTTAAACATTCATTGCAGGCGTAAACCTGGTAAGGACTCTCAGACATAACCCAGTATTTTCTTTCATGGCTGATGAAAATAATCTAGAATTGAGGGCCCCAATTGTACTCTACAGAAAATACTGGAAAAATAACATTGAGAGATCATGTTATAAAACCTCTTCTAAACAGAATTAGGTTAGAAAGCAGAAAACTTCTAACCACAAGACAGGAGAAGAGGGGAATAGCTTCCAAAATCAGTTTTAAGCCGAAGAGTTTCACAAGGGAGCACAGAAAGTTCATGACATGGATCTTTCTCCTAGTCAGGACTTGGAGGCTCAGGAGCTCTCCTCAGGCTGCCTGTTTCCATGCATTCCACTTTTCAAATTATATTGAGTTAAAGCACATTACATACAACTTTCATAATGAATATCAGATAACCTTTATATAGCTCAGCAGACAGTAAAGCCATTTAGTAAGAAAAAATAAATGCTGTTAAAGTGATGTTATTTATCTCAGGTGGCTTCTGTTGGGCACTTGCTGCTGGATTGGGTTTTGCAACTCTTCTTTGAGGAGCTGTCGAGCAGAGATTGCAAACCCCACGGTGAGGCTGATGGTAATTATCCTGGGAGCAGCAGCACTCACCCCAGCTATCCTGGCCAAATTTGTCTTCTGATGCTAACATTCTGCCCACCTGCATTCCTCACAGAGGTGCAACTAAAGGTGCAGCTCCTGCAGTGCCCGCCCTGCACAGTCCCAGGGAATGCTGTGCTGATCCTCCGTGAGAGCCCAATGTCTGCCACGCCATGCTCCTGAGCCAAATGATTGCCACCTCAACAATTCATACTGTTGGTGTACATTTTTCTTTAAGTTATACATTTGCTTATTAAAAATTGCTAATTTTTTTGTGTCTTTGCATAAAAAGGACTTTAAAATGTAGATTTTCAGCTTTGCATATTAAACTTTTCTAGCAAGTCTCAATTCCCCAAGCAGAAAATTATGGCAGGATTTTTAGCATAAACACATATTTCTCGCATGCAGGAGCTGAATTGCCTGATGTCAGAAATATCAGTTCTGGGTATTCTACTATTTACTTGGAAGCTATTATGTGTTTTTCAAAGTTTCTAGCGACTTTCTATAAACTAGATCTCAAGAGTTTATATGGTTATGATAATCAATATTAAACAGAGCTATCATGGTAGGAGAATTCTAATATTCAAGCCACCCCTTCTTCCTTTAGAAGAGGCTGGGGAAATCAATACTCCATTGCTAAGAAGGGGTTATCATAAATTACCAACTGAGCATTAGATTTCTATGCAATGTCACAGTTATGCAGTTGAATAAATCCTTCAGTATATAGGAAAAATATAAAGACTAAGTAAAGCCAGTACTGCTGTCTCTACTATAAAACAGGGAAATTAAATCAAAAAGTATCCACTAAATAAAATCTGAAAATGCACAGAAAACTTAGCTTATAAAGGACAGACTCAAGAAACACAATGATATCAAGAAGGAGGTTTAACAAGGTTGTTGATCAGCATCTCTAAACACAGGTCTTTAATCCATCAGAAGATTCAATGAGAAAACAAAACTAAAATTAAAGCCAAGACACAAATAGTTAATACATATTAAATACCACCTGGTTTCATGTAGTAATTAATCACTGGGAAGAAAAAAACTAAAAACATAAGGATAGTGTGGACTTTTAATCGCTCAGAATTTGTAAACCAGACAAGTTAATGTCCTAAAAGATCTGCTGTAGCTCAGACAGAAATTAAGGGTTTGAGGCAGAGATTACCAGGAAAGTACATTAGACTTTCTAATCATTAGGATGTTGATTAGGTTTGTGCTTTGGGATTTGGATCAGGCCCTCAAAAATAGATTGAGAGGCATTTTGTTGTTATTGGGGTTTTGGGGTTGTTTTTTCCTTTTACTCTTTATTATTCCTATTGGGAAGGTAATGTAGAAACTTGGTAAATGCTGCCTTCAAATCTGATTTCCCATTTCCAGTGTGAAATTTATTCAGGTTACATTTATACACATTTGTGCACCAATAATATTCATAAGGTGCAAAAATAGCTGAGATAAAGATACAAAACACGCTAAGGTGTAAGCTGAAATTTCAATTATTTATTCCAGGATGGAGATCCACCAGCAGTGACTGGACATAGTGAGCTGAAAGCCCTTCCAAGACTGGCACTCCCAAGCCTTACAGCCTGGAAACTTCATGGAGACCTTCCAACATCTCTCTGCTTTCTTGAAGTTATTTTTTATCTGAGACACAAAGCAGTAAGGCATATTCACCTCTGCATCTTCAGGTTGTTAAGGTGTAACCGACAATTTGACTACCTGCAGAATGGTTCTCAGGCCATGGAGATGGAAATTAGAAGGGGGAGGAAAAAGATGATGTCTCATCTGAGCAAGTAACGTAGGAAATGGTAGGGAAGGAGCCCAGATTTAGACCCTTGTTACCTGAACATTCAAGGCTTACTATTCTGACATTAATTCCAAATTTGAGGTCTAATTGACTCCAAAACAATGCAACTTTTTAATTGATTATAGAGTGAACGCAGCTTGAAATCAGCATGGAACTAGAAGTGTTAATGCAAAAAAAAGCCAACTTAAAAAAAAATAGTACCATTATGGCCCCTTTACAATGTCAGAAGGAAGTTGTTAAGCTGTCATTCCACAGATGTTCATCCACACATATACAAGAACACAAACAATTCTCGTGGGATCCCTAACTTCATGTGTGGCATACATAAACGTTAAAATTCCTCCATCATCACAGATTTCCCCTTCCTCCTGCTGTGATAACAACATGGGGAATAAAAGCACACCACTTCCAAAAAAAGGATTAATCGAGCTTAGAATACATGGACTAGCCTGTGAACGAGCTAATGAAAAAGCATGGCCAACCTGGAAATGCACAAGAAAAACTACACTGAAATTACAGAGGAAAAAAATACCGGCTTATATGGGTACAGCAATTATTCTAAAGTGTTACAGGTCTGCATATTCACATCTGTTCTGATGGATGTTTCTTTGTCTTTAAAAAAAGAGAATAGCAACAATTTTACTATATAATTATCTTCTTTCCCTTCAATAAACGTTGATTTTTTTTAATTGCAGGTAAAATGACAAAACTCAGCCATTTAGGCAAAACAGCTTAGAATTAATTTCCTGGTTTAAAACACTAGCAAACAGTAATACGGTTCTCTACAAAACCTTCTGAACAGCAACATCTTTTTGTCTTTGTTGACGATGCCACAAAGATCATCAGGGAAACAGAATGCTTCTCATTGTACTCAGGACCCAAATGGTAGAATTTGGGAGAATTTCTCATCAGGAAAAGTTTGGAAGCAGTTGGGTTTTTTTTCCCACTTTTTAATGTAGGAAATTAACGAGGAAAGCTGGAAATTGTATCTTCAAATTCAACCATTTCATCAGGTTGTGTGGTTGCTCAATGCAAGCAGACTGCAAGGGTAAGTCCTCAAATGGCTTCAGCTACCCTGTCATAAAAATCACTATTTCTAGATAACAAAAGATGCTCTCATCAGTGAAACAGAAAAGCTGTAGCTGGAAAAATTTCCCCATAGGAAGATTTGAAGAAAAGACTGTAACAACAGTTGACCAGAAAACAAGACTTGTATTTTGCTGAAGAAAAATCCCCATTGCCTGGGATCAAAAAAGCAGCTGAACCCCAAACCTGATGGCTTCTTCAGTTAACATATTCCCAGTGTTCTGCTGCTGTCATTTTGATCTGGTCCAAATTTTGCATTGCCTGTACTTAGGAGTTTATTAACTTCATATCCTGTAGCAGTTGGGACTGTATGAATAACTGGGTTTAGAGACAAAATTGGCGGCTAACCAAAATAAAACATAAAGCATAAAGCACAAGAATGCTTGCTTGCTTTCTTTATAAGAAAATGTTTGGTTTGGCTCAGTTTTGGTAAAAATAGAGATGCTCCTGTAAAACTCCTCCCTTTCCTGGGTGAGCCCTTCCCAGATTTCTGCTTTGGAAGCATCTCTGCTCTGTGTAAAGGTGGGGGGACAGCCAGCAGCAACACCAGTGGCCCTAATCCTGAGGCTGCGAAGTCTCTCATTTGCTCCAACTCTATAAATGCAGAAACACTGTATGGAAACTAGAACAGCTTTACAGACAGAGATTGACAGAGGCTGTCTGGTGCTCACAGTGCTCTGTGAGAGGTGAGATCTCCCTTCACATCCTGTCATGGACACACAGAGAGCAACCACCTCTGTCTGGCTCTTTGGGGGGTTTTATGAATGGCACTAAACTGCCCTTTTGCCAGAGATTTTAGTCAGTCTGGTGCTGTCAGCAGTATCAACACTGACTTCTAGAGGTGTGAGGGCAGCAGCCTGGTTTTCCCAGCAGGAAACTCAGCCCCACACAGCCACCACCCCACTCCCCTGGTGGGGTGGGGGAGAGAACAGAAGGGTACAAGTGAGAAACTCAGGGGTTGAGATAAAAACAATTTAACAAGGAAAGCAAAACCCATGCACACAAGCAAAGCAAAACAAGGAATTAATTCAGCCCTTCCCATGGACTGGCACCTGTGCAGCCATCCCCAGGAGAGCAGGGGAGCCCCTTCACGTGTCACAGTTACTTGGCAAAACAAATCCCATCACTCAGAACAACCCCTCTTCCTTCTTCTTCCCCTCAGCTTCATTTGCTGATCATGGCACTACATGGTCTGGGATATCCCTGGGGTCACCTGCCCCAGCTGTGTCCACCCCCAGCCTCCTCGCTGGTGGGGTGAGGTGTAGAAATGGCTCAGACTCTGTGGAAGCCCTGCCCAGCAATAATGAAAACATCCCTGTGTTATCAGCACTGGTTTCAGCACAAATATAACACAGCCCCATACCAGCTATTCTGAAGAATATTAACTCTATCCCAGCCCAAACCAGCACAGCCAGCTAAGGAGTACTGCCCTGCTCTGCAGCATCAAAGTCAAATTTATAGCCTCCCTCCTCTCCTCCAGAGCACAGAGCTGTGAGCTCAGCATACCCTCACAGCAGGTGGGAAAGCTGAACATCCAACCAGCCCAAAATCTCTAACAACAGCTAATAAGGCCTTGAGAAACTCTGATGTGAGGATGGCGATGTTGTCCAAGCTTTTATCAAAGGGCAAGTAATAGTCTTGTTGACTGAGATGCTCACGACACAGAGGGAGCAGGTGAATTTTGCTCAGTGAGATGACAGAGGAAAAAATCTTTCCTAGTGGCTTATAAGGCTGAGCTAGGCTAGAGCAAAAACAGTAGGTTTTTAAATGTCTTTGTGATAAAATAAAAAATCTGCTGGTCCATGTCAAACCTGGAAAAGTAGGGAAAAGAAAAAAAAAAACCACCCTGCTGAAATAGGAGTTTAGAAACTGCAGTCCTGCTGCAATATTGCCTAAAGCTATTTGGAAGTTACAATTGTAACTAATCAATGAAAGCAAACAACTTTCTCTTTAATAAGAATTATGAGCTCAAGAGAGCTAAAAATAATGTTCAGATATTTTAAATCTGAGTTTTCACTTTAAAATGCCATTACCAAAAGTCAGCATCATACAGACCAGAGAAAAATCTTCACACAGCCTAACACAACTTGATGAGCCTTTTAACAAATGACCAAGTCTACTGTTTACCAGAAATTAAATCTTCCTTTTAATGTTTGGCTTTTCTTGGAGCAGTAGAGATGAGACTGAAAATAACAATGGGAGGAAGAAAAGCAAGATAGTATCTGGGAAAGATGAGACAAACTACTGGATAGTCCCTTGCTTTTAATTCACAGTTAAGTATTTATAGATGGCAAGGGTCACTGGTAGTCTCACTAGTAAACAACAGCAGGTGGTTGAAACTGTACATCTAGAATTTCATTCATTTTTACTGCTGACGAATAAATTCAGTGAATCAATGCCAAAGTAATATAGTGTTTGCACAGAATTACTGAAAAAAAAAAAAAAGTTTACTAAAAACAACTCTCAGGAATTACAAAGGGAAAGTGCCATTATGACCATGTCTGAATTGATCTATACCACCTGGATTTAACTCCCTCTGCATTTAAAGCCTTTCTGGTGGAGTTTCCTGCCTTGCAGCTGGTTTGGTTTTTTGGGGTTTTTATTCTTGGAGGTTTTGTTGGTTTTTTTTTAAGCAATCACAAAAATATATGTATTTCTGCCTGTATTTTCTTTAAAGCCCCCAGTGTTGCTGACAGTTCCCTCCCTGCTTACTCACCGGTATCTCCTCATGACCTCATCGTCTCCCTCACACCCGAATTAGCAGCACCATGTTATCTGATAGGGCATCTCACGTTTCACTGTTTAACAGGTTTGTGCTCCTTATCCACTACAGCCACTTGCAGTAAGGCCCCAGCCACAGGCTGCTTCCCTTCTGGAAGCACTCAGCCTCTCAAGTGTGAATAAAAACCCTGCACATCTGAAGCACAAATAAGTGAGTAAGCAAATAGTGCAACTGGTGGCTGCCATCACAGCTAAAGCACGTGAAGATGGTGGTTTAACAAATATAGGATGCCTTACTCTGCAAATATAGGATGATGATGCTCTGGAGGTTTCTAAAAATGATCTGAAGCTTAAAGCACTTGTTTTGAGCTGCAGGAGAAAAATAACCACTGAAGAGCTCCACTCCAGTGTAATTTTCCTGGTAGAGTTGGGGGTTTTTAATATGTAGGTCTGTGTGTATGACACAAGTAAAACTAGAAGGAAATAAAAGTAGCTATTTACAGAGCCTGAATTGGCTATTAAAAAGCAAGGCTCCTTTGTGTTGCTGTATCACCAGATCCTTGAGAAGCAGACTCTGGAGTGGGTCTGACCACCATTCAGACCCCTCCTCAGCTCAGGGAAATCTGATTCAGAAACTCAGACAAGATTATGGATCTTGCCTGTTGACCACAGAACATTTTGCTCTGGAAGCAGCACTTCATGGCAGGACACCATCTATCTGTAAGATGCTGAGCAAATGGATACTTCTCTTCCACATGACAGAAGAAGGTGCTTCAGTTTATGTTAATAAAGAGTATAGAAGTAAAGGTCAGGTTTGGAGTTTTATGCTGTAAAATCTTACAGAGCACTGAAAAAGTTTCCTGGGACACCCAGAACAAACCATCTCATGCCCATCCTATCCCACCGGATGCCAGCTGTGGTTAACCACACGTGGTTTGGCAGAAGGCAGAGCACAAACAGAAAGCCTGGCACCAGGAAAACCTCACAAGGAAGCTGCACAACAGCACAGAGCAGCTCCAAACTCTGCACTGCTGCCCACTGGTGAGAGGAGCAACAATGCCCTGTCTTACCTCTGTACACACCAGCTTCTGGAAGAGTCTGGCATCATCCTCTCATGAAAGTCACCATTGCAATGTGGCTTTTTTAAAACTTGTTTTTATCCTGCCCTTCCCGGAGCTCATACCTAGAGAGAGGAAAGCAAGGTTTGCCTGCCCACAAAGCTGACACTGCTCTGCCCATGCAAGTGGGCACAGATATAGGGCTTTACACAGCTGGGGCAGTGCAGGGGCTACACCCCTTGGCTCTGCACAGTTCAGGCCAGGCCTTTAACTTGTCTCTTGTGTAAATCTAGCAGTGAGAGCAGGCAGGGAAAACCAGCAGGTCTGCTGGGCTCCCCATGGCTGTGGCACAGCAATCCTACAAGGTGCAGTGACAGTGGGAATAGCAACGGGCTGTTCCACCCCACAGAGGCCCTGTCTGCCCCACAGCACCCACCCTCCTGTGCAGCACAAAGCCTCTGCTCCGACAGCCTCCTCTGTGACGAGGGTGGAGACTAGTCTGGCTTGCACCAGGCAAACACTGGCCTTTCCCCTCATTGCTGTGCAGGAAGAGCCCTGTAAAAGCAGGCTCTGGGCACAGCCTGTGAGCTTCAAGGCTGCACAGCTGAGCTGCAGCCATATGGCCACGGGTGCCCAGCACAGAGCAGGCTGCAGGACCTGACGGCACAGGGAGCATCAGCATCTTGCTGCAGATTAGTTCCTGGCTCCCAGGATTTCAGGCCACTGGAACACGTTGTGTCTGATGTTACTGAGCTGCTCCTGAGCTGGCCTGAGGTCAGAGAGCACACCAGCTTCCTGGCTTGCAGCAACCAGCACAGACCAAGCACCAGCTCTGCACCATACCCAGAGGACTGACTTCCCAAGGCATCATTTAAATTAAGAGACCAAAGGGGAAAAAAAATAAATTACAAAAAACCCACTCTTGGCTAGTGAGTCACGAATACTGAAACAGAGGCAGAGCTGAGAAATCATTATCTGGCCCAAATATTGCAGCAGCTACTTTCTGAAAGCATAAATTAAAGAAATGAATAGGATTCTCAGTCCTTCCTTTCTCCCTTTTCCCTGTTCAAAAAGAAGCCTGGGGTCAGTGACCAGCACTGGACACAGAGCAACTCTAAATGCAGGGCATTAGGCTGCTCACATAAAATATACAGACATATTTTCAAGAGAACAGTATCATTTTTTCATCAAACAGACCTGCTGAAGACCCAAATTTGCTGCACACTTTCCACCAGATCAGGATGCTCAAACCTCCATCCAGCCTGTCCATGCACACTTTCCTCATAGCAATGGTACTGCCCTGGATGTGACATAGCCTCAGGGGTCAGACACACACAATAGATGGGACAGCAAATATGAACAATACAATCTCTGATCAGGGTTAATGAAATGTAAAAAAGTCTGAATTGCAAGACTTCTCCTATCTTTCATTCAAAGAAGCAAAATTCCAATGCAAATCCCCATTTTCGTGCTTTTCACACACATCACTGGTTGCACCCATGAGCTACAGCTGCCTCTGAACTGTGGGAAAATAGCTGGTGCCACCGTGGGTCCCCAGTAGGGCACCCACCATCAGGGTCCTCACTCTTTTGCATGGAAAACATGGCACACGAGGGATGGTGAACACAGTGTCAAGCCACTTCCACGACAGATACTGTATGCAAGAGCTAGGAAATGCTACTAAATCCAACAAAATAATGCCCAGGACAGCTCACTCTCCATTTAAGTCATCTGTCTGTTGGCAGCAGACTGGGGACTGTCAGTCAGAACAGCCCTGACAGCAGAACTGTTTGCCTAGAATCCACAGCTTCTGGTGAAAAGCAGTGTCCTGTAACTTCAACAACATTTCCATTTGGGGAAAAATTCAGGCATTTTCTGTTTTATTCAAAATTCTGCCATATGCACATTACTTATTTATTGGTTTATTTATTTAGAAGGTATAGCATGTAGCTGGAAGCTCTCTGACCTGTGTTCCCCCCCTAGAGAAACACCTATCACAGCCTCCCTTGTGCTGTTCCTAGTTAAGCTGAAAGGCTGTAGTTCATCCCTACTTTTGTTGACCTTTCTGCCACTTTCCTGGCTCTGTTATTTTCCTCTCCCTTGTCTCGCTTCCCTTTCCAGGGCTGCTTTTTCAGCATCTTCTCAGAGAGAGAAGATAAACAGGGGAGGCTCTTCAGAGCCAGAATGCAGGGTGACTAGAGGGGACCAAGAGCAGATCACAGGCAGCCAGCATGGCTGGTGCGTGGGCTCACGGGTTCAGTGTTTCCAAAGGACTGGAGAGGAGTTGTCTGTAGCCACAGCAATGGGGATGGGATGGCTCATGCATATGCAGCTCCCAGTCGGTGTGCACAGGAGCCAGGTGTGCGCTTCAAATCACACTAAGAAGGACTTCAGCTCAAGGACTCTCGCTTTTTATTTCCCACTGTGCCTAACCCCAGCAGGGCGAGTGCTGACTTCTCATGTTTATAAGGAAAAAGAGACAACAGAAATACAAATGGCCACTTGTGGGATGCTTCAAAGCTACCAGACTACGCTTTTATATGGAAAACACAAAAAAAGGAAGACAGGTTGTAAGAGGACAGTAAGTAGAAAGTAGAAATATCAGGAAAACAGAAAGAAAAGGTAAAAAACCAAAGTTGGGAAAATGTGGTAGAAAGCAAAACATGAACTACAGCTGGGTGGAATATCCTAAGAATCTGTCAGATCAAGGATTTGAGAGAAGTTGCTGGAAATCACTGAAAGTGCAGGTCTGCACGTGATAAGAAAGCAAAGTTGTTGTTAAGTGGCTACCAAGAATGTGAAAAGCAGGAAGCCAGTGGAGGACCTGCAGTTTGTGCCTCATGGCTTCACAGCAACAGGGTAGTAGGGAGGAAAACCAGGAAAACATCACTTGAGAATGGTTGTGAAGATAATAAGCAAGAAGGAGAAAAAGAGCCTTGGATGGTTAAAGTCACAGAATATGCAGCAAGGAAACCTACATCATGGATCAGAGAAGAAGATTAGAAAATAAGATGTGCTAAAGCTTCCAAGGTGCTCAAAGGGGAGAAAATTCATTGCAGTTTGAAGGTCAGGTCAAGGACAAAGCATAAAACCAGACAAAACTGGGAAAGAAATGGCATACAAAAATCAGCAGAAGCCACGAGGAAAAGTGGTGCCAATGGACAAAGAAAATAAGAAGGAAGAGGAAGAAGCATGGTGCGGAGGAGGAGAAATGGGATGCTAAAGCAAGCAGCAGTAAGAGCTGCTGAACACAGCAAGAGCAGAGAGAGATGCTTACCAGCATCTGCAGGCAGCACAAAACTCAGCTTATGCTGGAGAAACATTTCACTGTTCCAGAAGAGAGAATTTCTTCTGGTACCTGATATAATTTCTTCCCTTTCTGAATACAGAATAGATGCACTTTTAAATAGGATTCAAACCTAGCAGCAGCAAGTGTTAATATTTATATAACTAAGTGGCCTTAAGCCAATGGAAAAGCCATACACCGAAAAATGTGTGATTATCTGATATTTGATAAAGGTATTAGAGGTTACCAAGTTTTTAAAACTACTTTGTGTCATTAAGTAATCATTCTTTGAAAAGCAATGAGGAGCAGGCACTAGCTGAGGGTGGTAATTAGAATGGCCTTTGAAGTGTAAAAAAGTCCCACGGTCCACCTTGCAGGACTGGCCTTGGGTACCCACGGACCAACCAGCTCCAGGGGCAATGGGCAAGTGCCCAGCGAAACCCAGCCAGGCTCCTTGGAAGCTGGACAAGCAGCAAGCCTGCTGTTAGTCCCCCTACAACACTGCATTGCCCCAAATGCCTGTACTGTCCAAGAACCTTGGGGATCTGGACCTAGAGCAAATTGCTACTGCAGCAATACGAGCTTGCAAGTCTGTGGGAACAAGAGGAAAAATATTCGTCTTCCTTAGCTCTAGGAAAACAAAAAAGCTAAATCCAGCAAAGGAAAAGGAGGAATGAGGATGTACACAGAACAAGAAAAATCTTGCCATAAAAACTTTTCTGTTTCACTAGTAAGATTTTTTTTATTATTATTTCTTAATAATAGATATGATTTAGATGAAAAAGCTCTCAACTTGCCTTTGGATATCACTCTTCATCTTCTGTGAAAACTCAAGCCCATCCATGCATACGCTCACCAAGATGTTTTGCAGGAGGAGATGTGTGAAGAGCTTTGCCTGGAGGGACCAGGTCTTCAGCTCCAAGCCAGATCCCCTTGGCTCTGGTGTTGTGTTTCCCTGTCACAGAGCTCTGCTCTGCTAGCAGCTGAGTATAATGCACTAAAATCCTAATCTCTAAAGCACTGTGTGCCAGGGCTTCAGAGATCAGCCTTTCAGTCAGTTTTACTTTGCTGCTGCCATTGCACACAAGAGAGAGGCACAGCAGGGGAAAAGCAACACAATGTGCAGCGATGGAGAGGCACGCTCGGGCAGGAGGGGCAGGGGCAAGAGCACGGTAATGCAATATAAAGGCACAGGGAAAATAAAAGAAAGAAATGGGGGGAAACAGGACTATTGTGCATGAATAGGAACCCTGGGCCCTCTCCTTCCCAGCAGCCCTAACAGCAGGATGTCTCCAGCCTCAATAAATCTGCTGTTTTCTGAGCAAAGCCTTGAATGACCCGAAGGGTTTTTTTCTATCTCTTTCCATGAAAATGGAAAGATTAGGAAATCTCTGCTACAACCCGTTTGTGCATGTGAGTATCTGTGAATATTTTAAGATTACTCCCTCCTGCCTCTACCATATGCTTTAAAATTAAAAACAAAGTGATACTGCAGAAGCTGGGAGAGCTGAAATCTGACCCAGGTACTATCAGAGTGCAGGCTATTCTGTCACCTAGACCCAGTCTGGCAAAGTGCACACAGGGACACAAATACTCGACTGACCAAGCAGAACACTTCCAACTTCAAGGCACGATGGTCACAGCTAAAGGAAAAAAAACACCTCAATGTAATAAAACAAATTCTATAACCAAACACTAAAACAGTCAGGAGAATCAAAAATAACTGGGCAACAACTTTAATATCACAGAGTTCATGGCATGTTAACTATTGAAACCTGCTTGGGGCAAAGTCTTGTTGCCATCCAGCAGAAGAGCAGAATAATTTAAGAAAGTCTTTCAGGCTATCAACTTTGACAGCATCTTAATGTCTTTGCTAAACCAGCATGGCCAATCCATGCCACCAAAATCTACTTCACGGTACCTATGTCAGGCTAGAGTACCGTTACATGGGATTAGTGCAACACACTGATAATGCTCTTTGCAATAAAAGCTGATTGAACTTTGTCCCTTAAGAGCGTTTAGGCAGTCTAGTGGTCTGCTAACCCACATGGGCTTGTCCATAGCTCCTCCACTACAAACAGGCAGAGAGCAGCTCCTCTGCAAATCCCTCCTCATCCTCACTTATCTGTCACGCAGGTAAGAAAATGCTCATCATCCTCACCCCAGAAGCTGTTTCAGTCACTGATTTGGAAGTCACTGTGTAAATTCTGTATCAGTTGATGTCCCTTCTGTAATCCTGCAGAAGGATGTTACCTTTTATATCACAGTGTTCTGACAGATATGCTCCTTCAGATTTAGTGTCTGTGGTTTAAAACATTATTGCTCTGGCCTTCTGCAAAGGTTACTGTTCTCAGATCAACAGTAGCCGGACGGGATGTGTTTGTCTCTCCCCCAGCACCCACAGCAACTTCTGGTAAAGGTGGATTTGAAAAATCCTATCAACTACAGAGCAACAGCACTGAGATACCAAAAGAGCAGCTGCTGCAAGCACAGGAATTGGCATAAAGAGGCATGGTGAGAACATCTGAAAACTTTTACAGCAAGGTGCATCAAAACCCAGCTGCCAAGTGGGAAATCAAAATTCCTGGGGGAAAGCTATTTTATGGAGTTCCTACATCTCCCCAATTCTCTACTGTCTTGTTCCTCCTTGCACACCACTGTGTCGTCCCTTGGTTTGAGCTGCGGCAACCACTTGTGGGTCATCCTGCAAAGTGGTGAACTGATGCAAGCAGAAAAAAAACCCCAGCACTCCCCCCCTCCTCCCTATGCTGAAGGATTATTTTTAGCCCAGACCAGTTGATAATCTGGTTCACAGCATGTCTCAAACTACAGCATCAGCACCACCAAACAGGCAGCTTGAAAAGGCTGCAGGGAGGATACATACAGAGGAAAAGGAGGAAGTCTTTAAACCACTGCTGCTCCTGAGGCTTTCAGACTCTAAAATCAGGGTGCTTGACTGGTACCTCTAAAGTGCCAAACAATCCATTATCCAATAATAATCTAAGCAATCCAATCCAGAATTCCCATATTTCCTCTGCTCTTGGTGCTCTTCATTCCATGTAAATGTTTTTGAGATCAAGACTACAACCAGTGGTGGAGACAGTAAACCCAGACTGGGATGACTTTATAGGGAAAGAATTAGCCAGCAGTCTAACACTGCCGGAGATGGATTTACATCTGAAGGCACCTCACACATGGTATAAATGTCACTCCTTCCTTGCTGCCCCCATTCTTCCCAAAGTCAGTGGAAAACAAAAAAACCCACAAAAAATTTGGAGACAGGAAGCTAGAAGTGGAACCAAACCAAACCAAACCAGAAGTAAATAAAAATGTTTTTACCTGGCTCCCCTGGGCATGCAACAGCAGGCCTGGCTATAATGAGAGCGAAGAATGAAATTTTAAAATGAATGCAAGAGGGAGAAACTGCAGAGAAAATTGAGACAGAGTTTCAGTGTTATTTATCCCAGACAAAGCATACATGCTCAGCTCTGAGCAATCCACAGAACGGGAACAGCTCCAGGATGGAACTCCAACACAACTAATCTTCCTTTTCTATTCCCTTCTGTGCTTTTGAGAAGGAAAGAGGGGAGAAAGCAATTTAGTGTAGTGATGCAACTTGTTTACTTCTCTGTACCTGCTCAGCTGTGTTGGCTGAAATATACTCTGGGAGGTGCAAAGGGAAGGAAAGAAAAAGGAAAGGAAGGAGAGAGGGAATTACAGGAGTAGATAAAAGAGCAAACTGTAGGACAGGCCTCCAATTTTGCCACTGCCCAGTGGTCCATGCAAGCAGCATCCATATGGCCACTAGCATGCCAGCAGAATTACATGGGTTAGTTATCCAAGCCTCACTGTGCTTGAACCGTTTAAGCTCTGGCTCATTTGAACGTGATGGAAATGCCCCAGCGAGCAGCTGAGATGGCAGATCCGAGGGGGCACCGTGTGCCTGGCTTGATCTCCCACCCCTCCACCATGGGGACTACTCCTGCTGAGCCAGGACATGCTCAGGCCTTGGGAATTTTGGGAATTCCGCTCAGGGCATGGCTTTGCACAGGGCATCCTCAGCCTTTGCCACATGGAACACAGAGGAGGTTGTGGGGCACCTTCTGCTCCCTGTTCAGGTCCCAGTGATGGCAGAGGGAAGGAAGGATATGCAGGAGATGGGAAAGGGGGAAGTTTATAGCAAATGCTCTGTCATTTTTCTGGTCATCCTCTAAAGCTTTTAGCTTGTCCCTAATAAAAACTAAGTGTTATTACAAAGGCAGAGATAGTCTCTTAGGTGAAAAAAACAGTAAAACCTACCAAATCACCAACTTCTGATTGCTTTGTAAGCCCCTCATTAGAGCTGATACACCAACATTTACATGACAGAACTCTTTTTATTAGAAGCAAACCATTCTTAAAAAAATATTAACAACCTACATACTCACTGGCTTTTTGTAGTTTGCCTAACACTTCAGAATGTGTTAAAATCACACATAAAAGTTATAGTAGCCTAACACTCAGGAAATAAAGAGTCCTTTAAAGGTTTAATTCAACCACTAATGGATTTTTTCCCAAGTTAGAAAACATTTATATATTGCTGATTTACTGCAGGTGTGGTAACTGGATTTGGCTTTACACACACCAGCTGCAAGCAAATCAAGGAAAAGGCTTCATAAATCAGTTTAAGGCACTGTAGGCTTCACAGTGCTTGGACTGGGACAGAATTTCCCCACACAAGCACACAAAACAAATGGGAGTTTATAATTTTCTCTGTCATAGCTCATAACTTTTAAAGGTTAGAAATCAAAGCACCACACAGTGGAATTTTATACATCTGAATGGGATGGACATCAGGCATCTCAGAAGATGATTTATATCATCCCCTCTTCCCACAACAAAAGAATGAAAAATGTAATGGTGACAAAGGCATTGCCTAATTGTGTTACTTGGTAAATAAATACCTTCTCTTGAAATTCCTCTGGACAGATCAAGATTTCTAACTTTCTCTTTGTTTTAGAGACTATTCTCCAGCAACTACTCCACCTTTTTAAATGCATCTTCCAACACATACTGTATTTTGCAGGGTTTTTTTATTTCAACAAGTTGCACTGGCTCAGAGTCAGACATTGTAAGACAAAAAGCCACAGTGACTTTATCCAAGAACTATGAGGTGGCAGAGATCCAGCACGCCCAGCACTCAAGGTGAAAGAACAGCATGGAAAAAGATTCACAAATTAATTGTCAATTACGGAAGACTGCCGGAGTGAACACTAGATGCATGCATGGGATAATTTAGTCAGGCACCTGCAAAACAGAGCTGTGGACAGTGCTGAAGCAATTACTCTATTTTTTAAAAGAATGAGGTATCATCATCAGGAAGGGACATAAAGGAAAAGGAGAAAGTTTAATTTTTTCCAAACACATAAAGTCAGTGCAGTTAAGCACCAAGGACTCAAGTGCATGATGGTCCTCTGGAAGAAGCAGGGGGGTCAGAGTACCTGACTGAAGGTACTCAGGATGGAAGTGAAATTAATTGCTCATACAATTTTTCCAGAGCATGCAGGCAAGCCAGGTGTTGCTGCACACACAGCTCCAGTATGGGCATCCTGTGGCAACAGGTGGAAAGCACTAAGATCTCATTTCCCATACTGTGTCACAAGGAAGTCACCAAGTGGTGAGGGCTTCCACCTCCTCTGCTTTAGGTGGCTCTGACAAAGAGCCTGGGTGTGGTCATTCCTGGACATGCTGCACAAACTTTGCACCCTTCATGAACAAACATCAGTGAGCCATTCCTTGGTCTCAAGGATGACACAGCAGATTCACTTCTGGATCTATGTTGTCCACACAGCTCCTTGATCCCAGCTCCCACCGGCATTGCACAGGAGAGGGGGAAAAACTAGAGGCAGGGTAGCAGCTGCTCCTCCTGGCTCTTTGAATACAGGGAAAACAGCTTTTGCCCAATGCATGGGGAGTGGTATCATCAAATTAGCAAGACGAGAACAGCAGGACTACATCAAAAAGGAAACAGGAACAAGAACTTCCCCTTACAAAGCAAAACAGTCTTCCTTTTTAAGAGCAAAATCTTTTGCCTAAAAAGCACTCACAAACCACCTCATGGGAGGTTTAGACCATTTTCAAGGGCTGGAAGAAAAACAGTCCTGGGCTTAGTGTGGTAACCTGGATCTGGGGAGACCCACTTCAGTGTTTTCCTCTGCCACGTGTTCTTGCATGACCTTAGGCAAAAACACTGAAGCTGTAGTTAGCAGATACCTTGGCTTCAAAGGCTAAGGCAGCCTAAGAAGTTCTTGCCTTCCCCCGCCTGCCATTCGCTGCCTCCACACTTGTGCTGCCCCAGGAGTCCACAGGCACTATCCTGTAAAGTAAATTACTGAACAGGATGATGTTAAAAGCAAGTTTTGGTTGTCTTTTACAGGCAGAAGGGTAATTTTGCATTGGACTGATTAAAGGATCCACAACCAATCCCCTACAGCAGCAGAAGATGTGAAGCCGGGGAAGCCCATCCATGATGGCACAGGCTGCAATAAGCAGGAAGGCTGCAAAGACAAGGTGCTGTTCAAGACTGGTGAAAGAATCTCCTCAGCAACGCCAGATGCACTTGGACAGCGTCAGCCACTGCTGTTTGTGAGGAGTGTGACTCCCTCTCCCCAGCTGCCTCTCCAGCCCGCTTGGCAGGGATGGCTGCCCTCCTAGCAAGGGCAGCAGAAGGAAAAATATGTCAACACTTCACCTGCTGCTGTCTGGAGAAAGAAACAACCAGGAATTTGCTGAAACCAGACCAGCAATGGATGCAATGCACTGTTTAACCTCCGCCCTAAACCCTGGATTCCCAGGCATCACCTACCGGGGGAGGGCAACACCCCTTACGTTCCCAGGCTGTTAGAGGAGATAAATAGAGTCAAGGTGCTGAGACACCCCAGGTAAATGGGGACCATGGGGAGACCAACAACAGAAAGCAGCAGTCAGGCTCATTTTGGTAAGCTCCCATTTTGGAAGCTGACATGCAAATCTCTACTTACCCTACATATTATGAACATTCTCCTACAAACCCAGCTCCTGATTAACTCAGTACATCACTTGCCAGCGCTCTCTGAATGAGCCTGTGAGCCCAATTAGCAGCAGATGCAGCACTAACACTCCTCACCTGCTGTGCTTACCAGTCTTCAGATCAGGAAGGGAAGGGAATATATCAAAGACTTGCGAAGGGAAGGAAGCTTAGAAAAGGCTCAGAAAGGATGAGGGGAAATAGATGTCTGCAACAGTTCCTCAGGCAAGGAAGCAGAGCCCTGTATAAAAGGGAAAACATATGGGCCAAGGGAAAACACTGCTGCAGATCATGAAAAACATCCAAAGGGTTGCTGGAGCACCCCGGGAGTTGGTGCAGGGTGTAGCCAGGAGTGCTGCTGGGGCTCGGGGGACCTCTGCCACATGCAGAGCTTCTCTCTGCACGCTCTGGTACATCAGCACAGGAGCCTAAGTCATCCTACATTTTTCATGAGGTCTCCTTGACCTGTCAGTTTTCCTTAGTGCCCCAAAGAATAAGGAAGGAGCCTCTCAAGGCTACAGCTGCAATACTATTAAAACCCAGACAGCAGCTGCTTAACTAAAGTTTTGTTAACTCCCAAACTCCACAGCTGCATCTGAGCTTCATTTCTGAGCATCTCTACCAGTGAACGGACTGCTTTTACCCACCCATGCATCTGTCAGCTTTTGCACCTTAACTGCTGGCACTAGTTTCGTAACAACAAAAAAAAGAACATCACATGCCAGTTTAGATGCTTGGTCAGAGGAGCAGAGAACCTGCCTTTGGGAAAGGTCCAAAAAATAAGGTTAGGAGTAGATGGATGTGAATGCCCAAAGCCTGGACATGTTGGGGGAAATGGATTTAATGCTCTATTTAATGCTACAGTTTTCTAGCAACCAGCAGAAGGCAGCCATTTACTCAAGGCAAGAAGGAAGCCTAAGTCTCTCCAATGTGTTGGGCAAGGAGAGCCCTGGCACGACACATGAACCAACGGCCCCAGTTTAGCAGCAACTTCTATATGTCCATCTTTTGTAAACTTCAGCTGTCCCAGCAGTAAAAGGATAATGATTTTTTTTTTCTTTTTTAACAGTAAACACGTATCTTTTACATATGTAGCACATATTTGGTGAACCTTTCTTTTCCTCAAGACAGTTGTGGCTGTAGGATTTAGGCTGTAACAGAAATACTTTGAAAGTATAGTCTTATTCAAGGTTTAGTCAAAGAGCCCATCTAAGGATCCCACACTTGTACAATTTTACTGCTCTCTAGATATTAAACTAGTGGCCTCCAGTGACTGCTGACAAGCTCCCAAGTGCTTCCCACATGTCACCCACTCATTTGACAGCAGTCTCAGTGGAGAGGCATCACCCAATCCGAGCAAACTGGACTATGCAACAAAAAAAAAATTCCTGCAGTTACTGAGAATTTCCACAAAAAGTTTTCTGGTTTCTAAAATATACCACAAATGGCCAATGTTTCCAAGGAATGCTCCCAACAGAAACACAGTGAAAGAGATGGTTTTGTTTTCTATGGATGCATTCTCTTATCTTTGAAATGGCAATGATGGTGCATTTTCACAGAGAGGAAATTATTGCCTCTGTCACTGGGCTTTACAACTGTATTTGCTTTTCAAGCATTTATTCCCCATCTTCAGCATGTGAAACTACTGCTACAGGTTGACAAAACAAGCTGTCAGAGGTGACCATGCCACCAGGGTGAGACACTCTAAACCACATCTGAATTTCACTCTGGCAGGTCTGGTACACAGATCAGAGGCAGGAACACAGATGTGAAATACCATAAGGAAACAAACAGTGGAAGAGGTTTTTTTGGCCAATACAACAAAGACATTTCTAAATTACTTTTCTAATCTAGCCTTTCAAAGCAGAAGGAAGAATAATATAATGCAAGAATTCTAATTTAAACCGAAAGGTGAAGGAAAAATCTGTCCTTAATACTGAAAATAGAGGAGAAGAGCTGAGGCAGCATCCTGCTCTTCAGTTCTCCAGAGGACAAGTAACAGTGTACAGCAGGTCCAACCCAAGATCTACCACGGGATCTCTTGGCTATTCCAGGAGCCTCAAGACCTGGCATGCCCATGAGGGCTCCTCCTCTTTGCAGAGGGCAATGGTGTACTTTGGTTCTAAGTCTTTATGTTCTTCCAAATTATTGGGATAAATTTAGCAGCTAGTAGCATGGAAGAAGTGACAGAGTGGACATCTGCAGGCATCTCTGGACTGCAAGTGTAAGACAGCTGCTGCCTGACCTTGCACAGAACTCAGTCTACATGGTGGCTTGTGACCTTACATTTCTTGGCATACCTGTCACAACCTGAAGAGTCTGACATTTCTAAGATCTTCTTGACCAAGTACCATTTCATTTTTATGGCACCAGAACACGCATGAGCATCTGTGAAATGAATTCCACCCAGCTGAGCAGGTAACATCATTGTTCTGTGCCTCCAACATAGACCATTAGCTTTAGCTGCAATTCCAAAAGACATAAGTAGGCTAGTCAAGCTTGGTAAGTCCAAGCTTGGACTCTTAGTAAGAGTCCAAAGCAACCTGCCCCTCTTGCTCTTGGACATGCTGATACATTTTTCTTGACTCAGCATCATGATTGCATGATTCAATATAATCTCTGTTACTTCCAGGCATGTGTGAGTCTAAGGGGCAAATACTGCAAGAATGGATTTCAAAGGTCTGACATTCAGATTTTGCCAACTATGCTCCTATAGGCACATTCTGTAAGACAGTGAACATTTAGATTAAGTTCCACAAAAATCTCTCATTTTAAGACAAGCTATCACAGTGGTCCAGACTTGTAATATACGAAGCATTCTGAGTTCAAAGGAATTTGGGTCATGAAACTCTGAGGAGCAAAATTTTCTTTCACAGGGCCTACTCTACATTGCTTTTGATTTAAAAGAAGAGAAGTGCTTTCAGTGTGTTCCCAAAATGGTCTTTTCAGATGTGATCCTCCCCTTCCCTCCCCTGCTTTTGCAGAGGGTAAAGGTGTTGCCCTCGTGGCTGTCCAGCACACACCACCACCAAGGTTATCTCCTACCTAGTCAAACACCTGTATCTTGACCTTCCCAGTACAGATGGAGCCTTAGCAGACAAAAACCACCGATCAGTCCCCTCTTTTGGTGAGTAACCTCATTGTCATCTTGCAGGGATTATAATATTCAGGTTTTACTCCAACTAAAACCACCTCTCCTGGACAACAGTGGGAGGCTCTCACTGAGTCAACAGCTCAAATTCTTAAGGATTCACTTCATTCTGTCTAGATGGTATGAACAAGGATGACTTCCAGTGGAACATGTCCCTGGCATGGCAGGGGAGCTGCAACTAGGGGATCTTTAAGGCTCCTTTCAATCCAAACCAAGACTTTATGACTAAGGCAGTTGGCAGAAATGACAAAGCCACCAGCCTTGGCCAGCACCACCAGTACAAAAATGAGAACACAGCAGCAGTAAGGCTCATCTAATAACAAATTAAACCCTGCTTGTGGTGGATCACACTTCTCTGTTCTTGACTGTTACTACTGCCAGGAGGACTGGGTTGTTGACTGCTCTGTTAGCATGAAGTGTGACACTACCGGAGAAAATCAAAATATGTAAATATTATATCCGTATTTTTCTATCCCCACAGAAGAGTCAGTATATTATAAACTGTAAATAAATAATAAAGACACGACGCCAAGCACACCCAAAAATATACAGCTGAATATATCTGAGCTGAGACTTTACAGCTGCAACATGGGATTTTATACATAATTTGGGCTTTTCTGTTCTTCATTCCTCATGTGGGAAATAAAAAAAAAAAAAAAAAAAGAATGAGCTCTAAAGTGGACTGCTAGAACACGGAAAAAAAATGAGCTGTATGATCCATTTGCACTTGGCTTGTTGATTGTTGTTTTTTTAATCAGAGAGGGAAAAAGACCCAATTACTGTTCTGAAATGAAAGATTCACTCTAGATAGTCATTGACACTTGTCAGACTGCACTTTATAGCTTTTCTTCATGACCACCAGCACAATAAGCACTCAGTGTTTGACTTTCAGTGAAAACATTTTGAAACATCAAGTACATGGAAACAGTCTGCAGAGTACATTCCTGATAATCCCTAAATGTCCTCCAATGTTATTCAGAGTAAAATATTTGTTCCAAGATATGTAAAAAAGGGGAAAATTTGATGTGATGCTACTTCAGATTAAAACCAAGCAATTTCATTTTATGCTTTATATGTTCTCCAGTCCCACTAAGTATAATTATAGACTTCTGTCTACTTACAAATCTCTCTGTACAATGGAAAAAGCAATAAACACAGGTTCTGCCAGCAATCAGATAACACTTATCGTAAACAATAGCTTTTACGATCCATTTGAAATGGGTTCAGCTGCTACAACTTAAGATTTGGTTATTTTTGTTTTCTTGTTGGATTTGCAGCAGGTGGTAAGGACATGATAGAAGTGTAGCCACAAGAGATTTCAAAAAGGGACTAGTATTGCATTGCATATGAAATATGACAGATTTATTTTACAAAATCAGTTTTCCATCTCCCAGGGGCCTCTAACTAGTTTGTAGAGGCTACTTCTGAAACTTTGCTCTTCTTGGCTCCCAGCCCTGCTAGCATCACATACAGCCTGATGCCACACAAAGGGTGACCCATATTCAGAAGTGACTCCTCATCAGTTCTTCGTGCCAGTTTCTTATGCAAGTGGGAAACCGTACAATGCCCTGAAGTAAATGTTAACTGCTGATAAGGACCCAGCAAAGATGGATCAAATTTCCTACAATTCAGAGAAGTGTGATTTACTGTAGCTCTAGAAAGCTGGGAAAGAGCCCTCAGAAGTCTGCATGTCCTGCTCTGAGCGAATATTGCACCATGAAAACGCTACACACCACAACTGTGTGAGTGTAATACCACAATAATGATCCCAGCAGATCAGTCAGCAAGACAGAGATGTATCTGTATAGACAACACAGACCTAAAAAGAACCTCAAAGGCTGGTTGGGAACGTATAGTCCCCTCCATGGATCCTATCTCTTCAGAGATGCAATGGTTCCACCTTGCATTCCACAGATGTGTTCTCCTACTCATCTCAATGGCAGCAGCCCCAAAGGTGTCCCACATGGGACACAAAAATGCTTTACACACTCTCCAAACGAAAAAGTGCTTTCAGTCCCATTTTCTCAGTCTCAGGAAGAGCAGGCCCAATAGGTGCATTGACAACTTCCATGAAGACAAGGGACGTTAGCACCAACATCAGCGGTCAAGGATTCAACACTGATGAAGCCGCAAAAAATTACTGCAATCTCCCTCTCCCTCCAAGTACATATCAATTTGAGTTGCAAGATACTTTCGGTTTGTACTTTGTTTATTTTTCTAAAGCAGATTAGCAAGAAAATGGAAGGCTAACAGAACACTAAGGTCAAGAATATAAATGAAGTAGTTAGGAAAAACAAGGCTGTAATTCTCCTAACCACTCTATGTCAACCATCTTGCACATATTCAGAAATTAGTGTTGTTGTAGAGGCTAGGGAATTTATGTTGCAGTATACCTGTAATAGGAGAGTCGTATTTATTGCAGGAACTTTTAATTTCCTAACCTGTACACTAAATTCCCAATAAAGCTTCATGCTAACTGTCTTTTAGTTGTGGTGGGTTTTTAAAAAACTGTTATTTCCCATGCTTTTAAAATAAATGAATGACACAGTGCTTGAATGCCGAAATAAGTGCAGATAACTTTTGCCAATTTCTACATACAATTTACAGACTAAATATATCAATCCACCTCACATCTATACCTTTTAAATCAGTTACTGAAATAACCTCAGTTAGCATGCAGAATCCAAAAGCACATGTAATTGGAGCCTTGTGTGTTAACATTTAGAGAAGCCTTATGGATGTGTGAGTAGAACGTCGACAACTTCCACAATTACTTCAGACAGCTCAAAAAGACACAACACAGTTAAGGTTCTGGGTGGGAGAAGGGGACTTGGAAATCCTAAAAGCTCCACCCAGAGAGAACTGGTTCATGTTGTGTCAGCCTTCCTTCCCACCATTCCCAAAACCCCTCCTCAGAATCATGACTAATACAGTTTCATTCTATTTTTTTTTCTGTAACTGAGTTAATAAAATCTGTGGGCCAAGAACACAGCAGCAGCTGCCCCAGCCAAGATGCCACCTATGCTTGCTCGAGATGCCCTTGGTGCTTTTAGTGACCACAGCTTTAACTTGAGTTCTTCCCATCCAACTTGAACATAACACTTTTTTCATTATATACTTAGCCAGGAATTTCTATCCTGATTAAAAGTTTTTGAGCCTCCTCCAAATGGTCAGCAAAATTCAGTTAAAAATGCTGTTTTTCTAACAACTCAGTGAGCAGGCTTTCTTCAGTAAGACATCAAATGCAAGTATCTAGCACAAACCATTTCACCCTAATTTGTATGAGTAAAGGGAGAGAAAGCCCTACAGTTCCCCCCATCCCTGTCTGCCTTCAGGTCAGCATCCCTGCCAGTACAGAATCCTCACTCCTACACACTCCTTTCTTAAGTTCACATTTGCTTCAGGGAGGAAAAGCTACACTAAAAGAGGGATCCAGGACAAACACAAGACCTCATAGGTGACATAACCCAGCAAACATCTTCAAAGTTTTGTCCTTCCAAAACTGGGGCTAAGGTACAAAACTATTTAAAAGCTATTTTTCTCCTGCCCAAATTTGCAAGCTAGTCAAAACAGCAAGAGAACAATGACACTCATCTCTTGCAAGAACATATTTCAGAAATAGAGGTTAGCAAGTGACAAATATTTCTACTTTGCAGCCTCGAGATGCAGAGCAGATCCCAAACACCATTTAACATTGCCACACTCATTCGTAGTTTAGCCCAGCTTCAACAGAGGCTCTACCTTTGAAATGACTGCTAGGGCTCATCCTACTTTCCCAGACCAAGGTTTAAAAATCCCAAAATAGCTATATCGAATGTGCTTGGTACAGACGTGGGGAAGGGCAATCTGGGTCGTCTTCTCCTCACAGAACAATGCTGAAGTCTGGCCAGACTCCAGGAATGCACATTTCCCTGCAGATGGCTACAGCAACATTTAACAGTAGGAACCATAAAAGACTTCCACTTCTAATTATGCATATTATGATTTTTTTTTTCTTTTAAGAGGGTGGGTGTCTTCCCTCCATCCTTTTTTATTTTTTTTAAATCCTATTTAATGGTAGTCACCACATGCTTAGATTTCCCTTTTTAGAATTTATTCATCTTTAAAAAACCTCAGGCCAAACAAATTTTATCTGTTCAATATATTAGAGTCCGGTACACTTCAGAGCAGACAGAATACTGCCACAGTACTGTATAAATCAAACCCACATGCTAAGGAAAACAGTAATGCAATGCAATGAGTGCCAGTCCACAGTCATTCAGCTTTAAGTGTCACTCCCACGTTTACCATATGAATAGATGAAGATTCCCTCAAAGCAACAGAACCTTAATTCTCTCCCCAGATTCAAATGTATGCATTCAGGAAACACTTCAAACATCAATATCTTTTCCTCCTAAGGCACACTTCTTGTCTGTAATTAGTTTCCATCGGTCAAGTGGATTTGCTTCTATATATTGGGCTATAGGAATGTTTTAAGTGATGCTTTATGATTCAGCCTACACTGTCTAATATGATTTTTTTGCTGTTAACCCAGAATAAGAAGGAATGGAGAGAGAAAAAGGAGAGATGGGGGGAGGGAAAAAAAAAAAAAAAAATTGCCTGCAATCATATTGTTACACTGTGCACAGTTTATGGCTGGCTCACATCCAGTTTGTGGTTGTGATAAGAAATGTGTAATCCTATTATACAGAGAGGAGTCAGAATGTACAAATAGGTCCTGGAAATAGGAACTTCTCCTGTAAGATTATTCTTCTCTCCATAATAGTTCTGCAAGTAGGTCTAGACGGGAGCTCTTCGCTCTTCTCCCCACTGCTAATGGAAAGCCAACTGTCGAAACAATTCTCAGCACAGGAGCCTGGATTTTTGCAGCAGACAAAAGGAAATGGTTCTGTGCATTTGTGTACAACAGCAATGTTAATTAGAACAAGGGCTCCGAGCCCTCACGGGCTGGAACGTGAGGAGTGTATCCCATCACAGCAAGAGAGCTCAGCTTGCTCCCACACTGCCACGTTCTGTGAAGTTGCCAAACCGGCACATTCTGCAGTTTTTAAGAAACATTAACTGCTTATCAGTGACAAAAGCTGGTTCTCAAATGCTGGTTTGCATTGCTGCTCCCTTAAAAAAACACACAGAAACCATACCCCAGGCATAGGGCTATTGGGCTGCTAAAAGTATAATCTCACACTGGATAGGAAACCAAGCACCACCTTGGATCAGGTGCAAGTCAGGATCCCTCTGGAGTTAAATTCCTGAATAATTCCAGCCCAATTATCTATTTTTCTAATTTCCTTTGTATGGCAATGCTTTACTGTGGTTATGATTCAAAAAGAGGGTTATGCATTCCCCAATGTGCCCCACAGGCGTAAGTGCTTTTGACATAGGTCAGATAAATTAAAATACAGGACAGTGAACTCCTCAAAGACTCTCTTCACAAGGACCCTTGCAGCAGGGAGGGGATGAGATCCATGCCAGAAACAGCTGTGCTCCCAGGTGAACCAGGGACTAAGCTTACTTCTACCTGACCAAAAAATACATTCTCAGAAATAAGCAAAATGTTAAGAAAGATGGGCTTTTTCCTAGGAAAAGGAATAAATAAAACAACCCACCTCCAAGTATGTCATGCAGAAGTAAAGGACAAGTGATAGGACAAGAGGTTTCAGGTTGTACTAGGAGAGGTTTAGGTTGGATATTAAGAGAAAACCCTTCACTGAAAGGGTGGTCAAGCATTGGAACAGGCTGTCCAGGGAAGCGATAGAATCACCAATCCTGGCAGCATTCAATAAACATCTAGATGTGGCACTTAGGGACACAGGTCAGTGATGAACATGGCAGTTCATGGCTGGGTTAATGGCTGGACTCAGTTATCTCAGAGGTCTTTTCCAACCTCAGCAATTTTATGACATGGTCATAGCGTTACAAGGTAAATACAAACACCATAAATCAGCTGAAGCAGCAGCAGGGTACAACAGCTTATGAACCCCATCAGACTGTGGGTAGAGTATTACAAGCTTCTGAACAATCTGGTTTGGTGTATTTGAAGATACCAAGGTAGACTGCGTGTATTTGCATGACACTGCACTTCCCTCTGTGACTGCAACATCAATATACTCAGTAAGTACCAACAAAATGCCTTTAGCATCCTGTTTTCCAACTTGCTGCAGCAGCAGTGCTCACAGGTAGAAAATGTAATTCTCTTCTGGGTAAAAGAGGGAATCTGAGATGAGAAAGAAAAGACATAGTTCTATGAAAATCAAGATACTCTACAGTTACAGGCATAAAGAACAGTGACTAAATGGTGTCCCAGGTCAGGGGAGCACACATCAATTTGCATTAAGGATGCTGGAGGATACACATGTAAACCAGACATTAAGCATTTTAAATAGGCAAGGTATGTTGGTTTTTTAACCTTAAATAGTACTCTACCAATAAGATCACCAAATTCTGGATTTTCTCAGCCACTCCATGAACAGCATCAGGCCATGCAGACACTGAGGGCAGCCTCAGGTTGGACTGGATTTGAGGGGCCTGCCAACCTCAGGGGTTCTGTCAGTCTCTGATAATTAAATAATATTTATTCCTTGGAAAAAAAGGTTGAATATTACAAATTCTAAGTGTAAAATAACAGTGAAGGAATCAGATTTAAATGATTGTGTTGAGTTAAAGTGTGCAATAATGCATATGTTGAAACCCAATTAGCAAAGAAGCTCACCCAGATGTCATTGAAGTGCCTTTTGCACCAAACTACCTTCACCTGTGATCCGACAAATGGCAAATTACTTGATGTAGCTGGACTCTGTTGCACATTAATTAGAAGAAAACAGCAGAAGAAAGAGATGGAAGGGAACTGTAAAAAAGCTGCATAATTTTCCCATTAATATGAAGCTAGTGTATTAATATGAACCTAGGAGTTTGCAAAATCCTTCAGGTAAGAGGAAAGTGATGAGTAGTTCAAAGTAGCAAAAGACAACAAAAAAAAGTCAGAAATCAGCCTGTTAAAAAAAAAATCCTGAGACTTATTAAAAGTGAAATATGGATTCTTTATTTCTTCTGTGATTTTTAGGGTGTTGTTTCATTTTTTTTTTCTAGCTTCTTCTCAGCACAGTTAGCCCTGGCACTGCAGAAAGCAGCAGCAGACACTGATGCATGTTCATGAAGACACAAATCCTCAGCCATTATTCTGCTAATAAAAGCAGTGACGTAGCTGCCCTGTGTGGTAGGGCAGGGCACTTAACCAAAACAGCCCTCAAGAAAAAAAAAAAGAACAAATTGTAATCAGCTCCTGAGGGTCACTCAGGGTTTCCTGCAAGGCACACAATGCTATTTATTAATCCATGTGCCACTCTGGAGACAGTTCAGGAAACCCAGGAGGAGGACTGGCCAGTCTGGGAGGGATGGACCAGCTGACTCTAGTGGTTGAGGTCCAGTGTGAGGGCAGCAGGGTGACACTGCCCTCCTTGATGGTCAGCACTGGGCACCTGCTGTGTGAGTGACACACAGCCCTCAGCCAAGGGAAAAACAATGGTACTGCAGCTTCAAAAAGTCTTGATCACCAACCCCAAATGTTTCAGACTCAAGCTCTCTTCTCCATATCCATGCAACACCTTGTGTGGATCCCTGGTACTGCCATGCACATGGCATTAAATAAAGGTGTGCTGTTTGCAGCTTAAGCTAGGTTCCCTAGCTCCCCTGTACATTCTCCTTTCCATCAATGTCCTCCTGGACACCATTATGCAGCATCAAGAGGCACTGTCATGATGACAGAGAACAAGCTGTCACCTGGGAGGTACACACAGTAGAGTTTTTGGATGGAAACCACCGTCCTTTGCTGACGTGCTTTCTTTAGAACACTTCTATCCTTGCTTTGGACATGTAAGGATGATTAAGAGTCATCCCCTGACTTCTGTTTTCTGTGCTGAAATTACATTGCTGTTTTCTGATATCTGGCTGAAGTGTAACTGACATTGTTATCAAAACAGAGTTACAGAGAAAATGGAATCCACCCTTTTGCAAAATCCTTCAGCGAGGATAAATCACGCTGCCTCTGTGTTCTATGTTTTACACATCGGAATGCACACAGACAGAAACAAAACAGCAGCTGGGGCTCCAGCATAATGCACTCACAAAGAAAGATCCTTCCATATCTTCTCTATCATTTCCTGACAAGTAGGCAGGCAGATAACTGGTCTGAAAACTTCTTCACTATTTGGAAGGGGTTCCTGACACCTTAAATGCTGCTTAGGCTGTGCAAGAACAAACATTCGCCTTGTACAAGCATACAAGATCATGATGCAGCCTTTCCCACGTATGTCGGAATGGAAAAGACCACTTACTTAACTCTTAGTCCATACAGAAGACTAGAAAAAATAAAGATATTTGCATAATTACAGGTCATTCAACAAGTTGTGCTACATCAGGAATGCCTAAGGAAAGTCAAAAAGGAATTGTAAGCTTTAAAGACAGTATACATTATTTTCCCCTCTTCATCCATTTTTTCCCTATTTTATTGTATACTCTGTAAGTATGTATTTTGATATCTGTTCTAACTGTTCAGAAAGTAAAAACAAAGGACAAAAATGCAGGAAATAAGTAAAGGGTGCCACAAGAAGTGTGAGGTTAGTAGTGAGTAGTGGAGGGAAAAGGAAAAAATTGTATACTGATGTATGAAAAAAAGCAGCAAAAACATACATGAGCTAAGAAAAATTGGAGATTACCAAAAAGAAGTCAGTAATTGACAGGTTTCCCACTGACCAGTTACGATCTGGGCAATTATGGTAGAAACAACCAACTTGATTTCTTCACTTCTACATTTATTCATTTAACAACTAGAAATACAGGAAAAATCTTCAGATAGAAGCATTTTTTTACAAGATCGCTTTCCTCTGAGAAACAGTAAAAGCAGAGATAGCCTATTAAAAAGCCTACTCCTGTTCAAATTGCCAATTTGAAGACTTCAGCCCAAGAAAATTCAAGTATAAAGAAATGCCTCCCCAACTCTGCAAGCCCAGCCAAGTCCTCTCCTCGTCAGTCTCAAACCAAACAATATTGTGTGAGACTATCCAAAAAAATGCAGCAGTTGCACTGAAGTCCCAGTGCAGTTTTCATATGGTTCACTGTTTGAGCTAATTTAATTAAAAGAGGGTCCAGATGATGATTATCCTGGCAAAAGGAAACTGCACAGACAATACAATGGCAGACTGCCACTATCACTGTATCTTATCTCTGAACAGAAAACAGAACTGAAGTAAGAGAATAAAACAAGGACACCTTGCAAACTTTTAAAGTTGACATATTCCTACCATTTCCACAGGCTGGAACAAGACTCAGCTTGCCCAGTCTGCTAATTTTTGGCACTCCATTAGGTGCTGTGAACATGACCATGATTAGCTTAAGCAGGAAAATCTACCATCACAGTATGCTGCAATGGCAGCTTAGTCACACACCCTCCATGCCAGGCACTGAAGGTGGCATTATTTATGGTCCAAACCCTGGTGTGAGGTTCAGGTGGTTTGGGCTCCATTCCCAACACCATCATGCAATTTCCTAAGGAAATGCAGTGCTTGTCTCCACTTACAGGAACAAGGTCGTATCAAGTTTGTAAGGTCTACATAAATATTTAAATATAATAAAATGATAAAATTTTAAGGAATATATATAAAGAGCTCAGGGCTTGAAGTTCAGCTGTCTACAGAGCTCCACTCAAATCAGAAGCAGCAAGCTTTCCATGGAAACCTTTCCAAAAGACATCCTTGGACTAGTAATATTTCTTAAAACTCTGTAAGGACATAAATCAATGCTGCTGATCTGCACACTGTCCTAGTTCAAAGTCTAGTAGTACCGAACTGAATTTCACTGGCTGAGAAGAACTATTTCCATGAGCAGGCATTTCTAAATTAGGGATGCTTTTGGGTTTTTTATAATGACTGGAAGATACTTTCGCACGCAACTTCAATTCTCGTCTACCATTCCCAACCAAAAATTTTTCCTGTTAATGTTCTACAAGAATATAAAAAGAAAAGGATTAAACAAACTAATTCAACCCCTGCCCAGCAGATGTCTGGCTTTTAATAGAAAAGCAAAAACGTAAGAAAAAAGGCTCAAATGATTTTATCAATGTCAAAAAAGTAAGCTAGTGGGAAAGTTGAGAGTGAAGCTGAGCACATGATTTGTAGATCTCACAGTTTGAGGCCAGCAGCTTCCCTGATAGACCTCCTCTTGTCTCTTAGGTGTCTAAAGGAATACTCTAAATACGGAGTAAATATCTATAAATAAGTAAGCCTTCCTAAAGCAGAATGAAGACACTTTGGTTCAATGCCTGAGAGGAAACTAGGTGCTCCAGTGAGAGGGAGTTCAAACCTATTCCTTCTCCAATAGCCTTTGGGATACCACACAAAGGATGGGAAAGCCAAAGAGATTTCAGTAAAGCAGCAGCTGATCACTCTGTCTCAGGTACATCTCTGAAACACAGAAAACAGACCACTGCCCCCAGATTAGGTTTTACAGGAGGTAAACATGATTGTTTTGGAGAAGACCTACTCTAACCACTGACAGAGCCTAGACCACCACTGCACAATGAGGAAGAAGGAATGTGCTTTAAAGCTGTAAAAGAAATACAATCCTTTCCCATTGGTGTCGTCATCCTGTCTGCTTGTCTCAGGTTAGAGGAACACAACATGTGGAAGAGAGACCGTAAGGCAACAGGAGCAGCCTCAGTCATCTTCACCTCCAGCCATTCCCCACTCCCAATTTCAAGTGCTTTCTGCACTAACTCACACACCATGGGCAGCTGCTATACCACCACTAAGTGACTATGAGTGATGGGAAAAGAGCCTCCTACAGACACACCCTTTCCTAAGCACACCTTTCGAACAGCAAGAAGTTTGAGACTTTTCTAAGCTCAGACAATTCCTTGACACAGTGTAATAAAACCCATCCACACAGCCAAGGATCTGCCCTCAGCCAGCAGTAATTAAAATTAATCATTCACAATTATTTTCACGGGTATGTTCCGAAAGAGACACCACCAGCTCGCTGACTCCTCAAAGCTGACAGACCTTGAAATAGGCTGTGGTCAGGTACAGCGTGTCCCTGGGTTTCAAGCAGTTAAAAACATGCTTTGCATATCGATACACCCTTCCACCCTCAGAGCTGACAGCCAGAGCCACCCCTGTCCTCCAGCCCAACACCTGAGCCGCCATCAGAGAGAGAGACTGGTAAGAAAAAAGATTTTACAAGTAAGTACTGCTATGCCTATCATTATTGCTGCCCTGCTGGAACTCAGGGTCCTGTGAGTGTTAAAATTTCTTATTCTTGAATCTCAGTGTCTTCTGAACCCAAGATTCTCCCCATATTCCACACATTGGTGTTATGTTTTTAATCACTATCTTCTTCCCTTTCAGCTTCACTGGTCACTGCTTGAGCTATTCTAAGGTAGAGAGGTTTCTAAGGTACAGAGTAGCCTGAAGGTTATCAGCTTCCATGCCTCAAAAACTGCTGAAGAAATTAAAGAGGTAGAAGAATTAATGAAATTCAATGTTAAGGCATTAGGACTGTCACTTTCTGGAACACTGTTTACTTATACAAGCAATTTTTATGGGACTGAACATTTACTATTCATGATAGCAGCCTTGATCAATTCTGCTCCTTTGAAACTTACCATAAAAACATAAAAAGCTCTGTCTGATGTATATAAACCCAAAATGTGTAAGCAGTAAGACCAAGACTGTAACCAGTGCAAGGAGAAAGCAATCTCACACCTAACAGACTGCAGATCCCTCGGTATCAACCTGCGTAGTGCTCCTTCCTTTCCAGCAACTAGAATATTGATTTTTACAATACCTACCAGAAAAAGGAAGGGTTTTCAGCAGATATAGGGAAGGAGGAGCAGGGTAGTGGGATTGTCTGCTTCCCACCACATGTGTTCTGTAGCTGGAGCTCAAAGCTGAATTAAAAAAAGAGATGGTGGAAGATCCAGCTTCTTACATAAATCAGCTCAGCATGGCTTTGAAAGGAACAGATATTCTGCCTTTGCTAAAATAGAAAATTGTCAGATAAATATGCTTTCCTCTTTAACTAGAGTGATTTTTGTAAGTAGGCATGATGTTGTGCAGGAGACAGGAGCACTGACTGGAGAGTGAAGAGTCACGCAGGCAGGGATCAGGAAATCTCTCTCTTTGGGAAATTATAAAAGGAAGTAAACAGAGTAGAACAACAGCAGCACTCAAGCTCAAAAGTCTCTCTGGCCATCAGCAACACTGTAAACATCACCCCTGATTTCTTTATGTTTTATGCAGGGTACCAACTTAATTTTTCCAATATTGTTTATTTATCCTACGCTTCTCTTGTGTTGGTCACCCCAATTTTTAATCATCACAGTTTCCTAATACACACTAGATCCTCCTTAAGCCACTTTCCCTGAAGATGGCATTAAAGGCACTAGGACCCTAAAATTTAGGGCTACCCCCTCAACCTCTCCTTTCTGCACCAAGAACCCTGCACCTGCAACTTAAGACACCATATGAGTATTGCCAACTCCCAGACGGGCTCTCACTTTATCCCCTCCTTGCACAGCCATGAGTATTTGCAGCTCTGAAGAGCAGTAGGGATCAGTGTCTCCTGCCAGGCTGCCAGGAAAGGCCCAGCCAGTGTCTAACCTCCCCCCTGCCAGGGCATCTGACTAAAAAGGCTAATTTTGACTTGTGCACTTTATGTATTTTTGCCCCAACTCACAAGATTTTAAAGTTATCTGGCAGAAAGAACTCAAAGGTGTGAAGCAGAGAAATAATTAAAAAGGGCGGGAGCCTGATTTCATCATATATTACAAGCACTTATCCCTTTGGAAAGTCAAGACTAAATTAATCACAGCTAAAATATTTTACAAGCTTGTACAAACTCAACAGGGACCTTGACTGAACTCCAGCATGTGGGGAAAAAGAAAAACAGAAAATGGAGAGGGAACTGTTAGAAGAAGCATGAAGAGCCCCTTGGGTAACCAGAAATAACACCACAGAAGGGTTTGGGTTTGAAGGGACCTTGAAAGATCACCTAGTTCCAACCCCTCTGCCATAGGGGACCACCTTCCACTAGACCAGGTTGCTCAGACCCCCATCCAGCCTGGCCTTGAGCACTTCCAGGGAAGGGGAAGCCAGAACTTCTCTTCAAGAAACAGCCAGAACAGGGAGAGCAGTTGGATAGGCACACACATACATGGGGAAGATGCAGCTCCTTGAAATCTCCTGGCTGGTCTACAGAAAAAGAAGACATCCCAGATGAGCAGCCACCGACTTGCTCCCCCCCCCAGAGATGTGGAGCAGCTCTGGCTGAGCAGAGATGAAAGCCCTGTATCCTCTTCCAGCAGCCAGACAATCTCACTAGTAATGGATTAAAGTGACTTAAGTAACTATACATTTAATAAGGTGAAAAGGGCAATGACACAGTTACATTTTGATTGTTTTGAACTACATATCACTTTGCAATTCTGTTCCTCTTTTAAATACAAAAGTAGCACTTTTTGCCAGAGCTGACATGGTATGGGTATATAAGCAAGGCAAGGAACACAGAGAGAAGTACCATCTTTTATTAGTCCACTGACAGAGAACACAGGTGAGCTTTCAGACATCAGGACCAGCAGACATGAGATCTTCACAGAGAAAGGACCATTGCTCTTTAAATACATAAACACAAACGGACATGTTTATATATATAAAAACGTCCTACCTTGCTTTAAAATCCAAAATGCTTTCTCAGTGCTGCCAGTAACAAATAAAGCTCAAATCTCCTTTGGTTGGAGAAAGAAAATCTCAGCTAAGAAAAACAGACCATGGAAGACCCCAGTAGCAGCACCAGATGTCATTAGCTATTACCTACTGTGATTATGGAAAAATGCTATTTTTTTATTCTGCAGCCTCTCTTTGCCATTCTTTTCATCCACCTTGAAAATGATTCCAGGATTTAAGTAAATAGGGTCATCTGGGGGTTGCGTGCTCCTGGATAAACCTCTCTGGCCCCTCCCATGGGGAAAAAAACAAAAACTCCAAGCAGCAACAAAGAGAAATTTTCAGTTTTCTGATGTTCCCTTCCCCCTTTCCTAATGCAAATTCAGAGAATTTCCTGTAGAGACTGTAAACACCCACACAACTTTCCAGGTGGGGAAAAGGTAAAAAATCCTCACATCAGTAAATCTACAACAGCAATTTCTTTACCCTCTCTTTGAGAAGTCACTGGATATAAAATCTGATGCTGCCTCACAGACAAACACACACAAAGCCTTTGGCACAAGGGAGAGATGTTTCAGGGCAGTGTGAGGATTTGATGGCTGTCTTAGCTTTCCTCACACACTGAGCAGTCTGCATAACCTAACAGCATTAGCTTACTAACAGATATATTAATAGGTGTGGGGGGAGGGAAAAGAAGAGAGGAAAAAAAGCCACTAAAACACATTCCACCTACACATCTCACTACTAATCATAAACTCAGGTAGAAAGCAAATTGCTTCTCCAGGACCAGGAAAAGAAGAAAAGAGCAATAAGACCAAAGGGGGAAAATGCATCTTTTTCTGGAGATATACCAATTGCTGTATTTATCAATTCATTATAAGGAATGAGAAAGTTTAAAAAAAAAAAAAAAAAAAAAAAAAAAAAAAAAAAAAAAAAAAAAAAACAAACAAACCAAAACCAAAAAACCCAAAAACACAACAACCCAAAAGCCCCCCCACGAAAAAAAACTCCACCAACTGAAGAACTGCCACAACATCTTGCAGTTAGTAACTTCAGAGTGATAAATATAATGTTGGCCTCAGACTACTAGAAGGATTAGATTTAGCTGTAAAACAAGTAGTGCAGTTAACAGTTGCTGTTGGGTCTGGTGTTAGGATTAGAAAGCGTTGCTAATCACAAGAAATGTAAAAAGATTAAGAGGTGATGGTTGCCAGTAAGATTTTAAAAGCATGTAAGTGCTGGAATTAATTTTGGGATTAAAATTCCTTAAGTGAAAAAAAACAACACCCCCCCCGCCCCCCCAAAAAAATCAAACCCAAAAAAGGAAGAAAACAATAACAACCACAAGAAAAAAAAAAAATCATAAACAGCCGCCAGTTCCACCTGCACTGCCCACAACACTTTCCCAAGCATTAGGAGATTTAATAAGTGTGGAAAAGTCAAATGTATGACATGGCTTATACTGAATGATCCTAGGGAAGCTTTAGTGAGGAGAAGCAAGAATTTCTATTCTGGTATCTATGAATAAACTATGGCAATCTGAAACCTGTTTGATTTAGGAGATTTTGCTTACCAAAATCCTGCCTGGACAGTGGAGTTGCAATTTTAAAGGCACTGTTACAGAAATGATGATGGCATTTTGCATCTCCATCCTTTCAGTAGAAAGGATAAGACGACACGTTGATCTCCTAGTTTGCTTCCAGCTTGTGTAGATTCACCTCTAAGATCTATTTATGTTCTTAGTTACCAAGGATAAGCAAAGCTTCCCATATAAAATAATCTGGAGTGTGCAAAAGAAAACTCTCCATGAAAAAAAAAAATCAATAAAAAACAGAAAAGAAAAAAAAAATTAGCTTGCAAAGACCTCTAAGTAAACACTAACTTTTAATAAACAAATTTGAATTTTGGATGAAAAGTTTTACTAAAAAGGAATCTTGAACAGTGCAAACCACAGAATCTTGGTCAGATTCCCTTATGACAGAGTGGTCTCCATCAGCATCAAGTGCAAAACTCATTTCTGGCACCCCTGGCCACCACCACCCCAAACTGCATAGTCAGAGTACAACACCTCAAGGAGAACACCAACTTCTGCAAAGCCCAGCAGGTTCCCAACAAGCCTGATAGACAGCCAGAAGCTGGTCAGTGCTAAAGCCACCTAAAACTTGTCTTTCCCACAGTGTCCCACATTTATCCAATGATTCAGAGTCAAAATTCAACTGCTACCAGGACATTTTGTGAGCATTGCTCCTGCACAGATGCGTTTCTCCCTGTGCCTCCAAGGGGCTCAGAGGCTGATCCAGAGCAGCCTCTCTTCAGTCATTACTTTACCCTCTGTAAGTATGGACCTTGCTATTCCAGGGGTTGGGGAGTAATACGACGTAAGACTACTTCATCATTTTCTACACACCTTTCAGTTTAATGTTCCTGGTACACCTTCCTGGATTTTCACTCTCCAAGTCTGCTTTTCTCTTCTGTTACCCCAAAATTAACATTTTTTCCAGATGCCTGTAGCAGCAGCAGAAATAACCATCTTCCAAGAGTTATAAAACAGTCATATGAAGTAATAGAGGTGAAAGCACTGTGCATGATTTCTGCAGAAGTCTTTTCAGTAGAACAGATAAATTTATTCACTGCATTATGGAACAGTTTGAGAAAACAAGATCATACAATGTACACCGCCTCTATTTAAATTGTTTCATTTCTATTCATGAGTGCTCTGATTAGATACACTGAAAATATCATCAGTAAGAAATAAATAATTCTACCAAATTAATAACTGTTGATTTCTTTTACCTGAAAATATAAGTAGCATCTCATTCACACTAGACAAAGCTACTATAGTTTGGATACATCGATCTTGTTGGTTCAAGTCCACACAGCACATAGAGACAGGTGTGCACCTACATTTTCTTAGTGTCAAGCAACTTTGATAAAATTTTGAGTTTTCATGAGTGGAGAAGGGCTAAAATGCACTTCATGGAGAGGCTTAGTAGACAACTAGGGGTTTTTTTTCCTCTAGCTGTTTTCCTCAAATAGAGGGTTGAGAGAAATAAATATCTTTAAATGCAGTAAATTGTTTAGAAATGGTATTTTAGGGAATACAGGTGAATTTTCTGTATCACACAAAATTAAGCCAAGATGAGCAAATGCTTTTTAATTAGAAACACCTTTAGAAAGGAAGCAGCCAGAAGTAACTCTCACTAACATCTTTACATTAAGGGAGCTACTAACCAACCCCAAACCAGCTTCTCCAGGACCTCCTTCCCTGTATTTTCCTGGAGAAGCATGGAAATAGGTAGATGTGTGCAAATGGAGCAGAATGTATTATTTAGCAGAAAGATCTGACTAATATTTTCTTTAGGAAAAAACAGACTAAAAACATAGAGTTAGTATCTTGTTTTAGACATCGCAGAATGATGAATGCCAAATGTCCACTCAGCTTATGAACATCTGAGAAAAACCCCTCTACATTTTGAAAAATTTATCCAGTTTGAGTCAGCAATGAATTCTTCTTCTAAGAATCAAATATAATTGCTGTAACATTTCAAGAAAATTTAAATGCACAGCTCAGTACCTTAAGAGCAGCCTGTTTGCACAGCAGCCAAGTGATACACCTCAGAGAGCTACTGTTAGCTACTGCAGGGAAGATAAATCAAGAAAATGCTGAGTTGAGGTGCAATTTGACAGTTATTAGCAGAACAGGAGTAATTTGATGAAGGAAAAAAATCTGACAAAATCTCAGTTCACAGCAACAGATTTTAGAAGCCTATTTGCACATAAATTGAAAAAAATAATTCTTGCATTAGAAACTGATGAAGATGAAACAATACACCCTAAATCCTAACATATTTGAAATTATTTTCTTTGATTCAAAGCCGATAATCCTGTAACAGGCAGTAACTAAACAGGGGCTTTACCAGACTTGCTCTGCATGTTGAAGAGACTGCACAGCCTGATCCTGATCTGGAGCCATTCAACTATCAGAATAACTGGATTTACTGCCATTCGCACCTTTGTTTTTGCCATTTGAAAGCATCCACAGTGCGCAGAGCACTGGGCTGTGCTTTAAGCATTAGAGGCATAAATATCCCCTGGTGTACCGTATACTTCACCACTTCTGCCTTCCCGTAAATCAAGCACACAGCCAATCATCTTTTTTATGTTGGACTCTAATGGCAACTCTATTATTCAAATTCAGGCTTTACAGAGCCATGTCTCATGGGAATGTGAGGCAGCTCAGGAGCAGGTTTATGAGTGAGCAAGGGAAGATTCAAATCTGACCATGATCTTCCCACTATAACCCCACCACCTCTTCCAATTTATCTGCATCTTTCAATTTATCTCTTCTGTGAAAAAGACTTTTCTAAAATAACAAAACTGCTATAAGAAGAAAAAACAAATTAGACAGCCTTTTCTGCTCTTCAAGAACCACCTCTCTGTGTCCCCATAAATGTTCAGTGCAAATGTTTTCATCAACATACTCGTAAGCAGAGAAGCTGTTCTTCACTGCATTACAATTAGATGCATAGATTAAGAGATATCTTTCGTGTCATTATATCAAACTCTTCTACAAACATACAAAGGGATTTTATAGACTGTTGTCTCTTCTGCTTACTACTGAATTCTCACACTCAGCACAAGATGCAGTAAAAGTGAACGATACCTTCGATGTGTTTACTGTGCCCACCAAGAACCATTTAAAAGACCAAATAAAACAACTTAGCTATGATTTCAACAGCACAAACTGTTCTCCCATGGGGTTTCTCTTTTTCCTCTTTCCCTCCATTCACCTTCCAGTTCATGAAGACAGGGAACATGAAAACTAAATGGATTTTTGTGTAAATAATTCATCTTTTCAGGCACATCAAACTAATACCTCAGTTCATCCAACGGGGTGGCCAGATGTAGCTGATTCTAGTGGTATTTTAAACAGCATTCTGGAGAACTAGTCACAAAAGGTTGCAAGGATATGCTGAACAGCTGTGTTGATATGTAGGTGTAGAAGAAAGGATTACAGGCAATCTCACCCCTCATAAGTCACAGTTGTACTAATTACCAAAGAAGAGGAACAGTCTTGCCCTTAATGGGTTGCAGCTGTGACTAATAAAGATAAGTGTGATGAAAGGGTTGGGTTGGTTGGTCAGAAGAGGACTTTAAAGAAGGAGATAGTAAAGGAAGACATGGAGGAGGAAGAAGGAATAATCCAGAGAAACACCAAGAAGAATGAAACAAGGAAGAGAGTTATTGCTGTAAAAGATCTGCTCTGAGGTCAGTCTGGGTCTGATGGAGTTGGAGCCTGCAGTCATAGTCATAGCTAGGTAAAAGCCTGTGGTCAGAGGCAGCAAGAAAATACTTGCAGTCATTCCAGCAGGAAATAACCAGCAGTCAGAGTCTGCAGTTGGACCCTACAGTACGAGCTTGCTGCAGCCAGAGTCAGTGAATAGTTGGAGTCAAGATAACTGAGTTGTAAAGAAGAATAAACTGGGACCCTTTTCACGTTGTTAAATGGGAGTCTGTGTCTTGGCTCATTTCTACGCCCAGCAAGAGGTCTGCTGCAACATTGATAGAGCTGTTTTTAAACACCACATGTTGAAACTCTACTTTATCCTTACTGAACGCAGCTGATGGGGACACGTTCCCAGCCGTCCTGAACTGCTACTGCGTTTTGGAGACTCGTGTCTGCACAAGACAGGCTTTGTGAGCAGGGTGAGCTCTGGCATATCTTGGGAAGATGAAGAGAATTACAAAGGCTGAGCATCGTTTTCCTGCCAAGTAGCAGGAAAACATGTGGCAACATAAAGCATCTTTTAGGAGGATGAGTCCCACAGGGCAGACATCCACACAAGCTGAGCTGATTCTGTGAGCCAAGTTGCCTTAAACCAAGGTCCCATGGGGACTGGGAAGTGAAGTGATGGTAGTAACTCTGCCTCTCTTTAAGCCATGAAGGAAAATAAAAGTATTTTGCATATTTTTAAACATCCTAAGTACAAACAATGGATTAATTCTTTCAGGAAGTCCAACAATTAACCTTTACTATACTTGCAAGTCAAGTCATGTTTCTTGTGCTGAATAAACCATAGCAAACTCCTGCAGCTAAAAAGGGCAAAAAGAAAATCTAAGGACTTCTGGTTTTGTTTTTACTCTTTTAAAAGCCAAAATCTAAACCATTCCGTTCTGCTTGCTTTAGTAACACAAGTGGTCTCTCTCCTGCACTTGTTAGGAGTCTGCAAAAGGGAACCAGGGAAATTGGTCTTGTGCACTACCAACATCTGCTCCTCTGATTCATAACAACTTCTCATTGTACAAACTGAATTAGAAAAAGCAGCAAAGAAATACAATTAAATTTCAGAATATAACAACCATTATAGTAACAGTACTTTGCCTGTGTAGGAAATGGTTTCTTAAAGTGAAGAAATAATTTTGCCATGTGGAAACCTTCAGCAGGTTAGTAACCCACTACTGTACCAGAGATTAAGTTATGCAGTCAGGTTTGCATCTTCAAATTCACCGACAGGGAGATTTACTGCAACAAAACCAGAGAAAACCACTGGAAAGATATGCTGCAAGTGGAGCAGGGCAAGAGGAAAACTAACATAAAAAAAGACAATGTTGTCAGATTTGCAACGCAACCCTCACTGATTTATTCCAAGAGAGTTTGTGTTTCTAGTCTAAATTAACATGGCTACTACTGTAACTTATATCTCAGAGAGATAAGATTTGGTGAAGAGTAAAGTTTTGCAGAATGTTCTCTGGATGAGTTTCCTCAGAAATAGCTCAAAATAACTTTAAGAATTATCATCTTAATGACATGCTTACCCTTGAGGGGAAATTTTGAGCCATTCAGCAGAAAGCAACCTCACTGCAAGCAGGATTTTAATGGCTCTGAGTTACTGTTTATGCAGTGGGAGCCCTCTTTAAATCAAACATGTTTAGAAGTGTCCTTGTTCTAAAGTTGCCTGTACTGGGCATCCCATCACCAATTTATGCCTTCATGCTTTGCAGAGCAATTATGTCCACAGACCCACATAAGATGTCTGTGAGCAACAGACTCTTCCACCTGGCTAATCTTCCCACATTACATAGCAAAATTAAGTGCCTCATAGTTCTTGTGTGTAGAAGCCACTCTAAACCAAAATGTGCAACATTTTCTGTCTGTAAGGTACATATAAAACACATGTGTGATGAGGAAATGTACATTAATTGATTATGAATAAGAACCACCACAAAGCAGTCGATCATCATAATGAAATGCTTACAGTAATGTCTATTGAATTATAGTCTTAATCTCTGGTGATGTGGAAAACAGAATTTATTCTCTACTTCAAAAACAAAACACTTGCTGCAATCTCTTGCTTGAAAGTTCAAAATTGAAATTGTTCTCACTCTAGCCCAGCTGACAGCATTAGTTGTGGAGAAGCTTGCTTCCAGAAGAAGTGGAATGTAAAAACAAAGTTGCTGTGACCTTAACAGTAATCCTGTTTGCATATTACAATACATTTTCCTACTATAACAAGGCAAAGTCCCTCGTGTTCCGGTCAGAAAAAGTCATCTTCCAGTAAAAGCATACTGTGATCAATAACATTTTCCTAATATATTATATTATCTCCCACTGAAACACTTTTTCACTTGGCATTTCATGCTGCCGAGTAGGGGAAATTCATGACAAAACTAAGATGGTAAATGAGATACTGCAAACTAATTCCATCCAAGAGCAATCTTTTCATTCGTGAGCAATTTGACAAGCCAGTGTTGTTTGACTTCAGCAGAAGCTTTCTCAGCTTTCAAATATACACAAAACAGAAGAATCTGCTCCAATACCATACCCAACTTCACTTCAGCCTGCATAATTTCATGTTAAAGAAATTAGAGTTAGAGTTTCAACAGCAAATTCTGAGACCAGAATTAGTGGGGCATACTTTAAATACTACTTTAGAAAATAGACTGAGAAGTTTGCCACATCAATCCTGTGAAATCCTGTTTCCAAGTTACAGCCCAAAGCACGCCAGGGCACAGGAATTCTGTGCTTCCTTAGAGGATTTCCCACAAACTCAGTGCAACCCAGTCCTGGCCCAAGCGATCACAATGCCAGGCAGAAGATCTCAATTTGGTACCACAAAATTTCAAAGACAGCTTTGTCACAATGGGCATTATAGGAAAGTGCTTCTCCATCTGCACATCTGAACTCTCTTTTGCCATGATGACCAGCAGCTTTATTGCCCCCTTGGAGTTATTGTCCTTCTGCAGGCTGAAAGGGTAACCTGGTGGCACACAGCCAGGAGCAGAGCCCATCATCATTTCAGCAACAGCAGTTGAGGATTTACTGAGAGCAATTGGTGCTCAGTGTGGTCCAGGAAGGCGTGATCCCACAAGAAGGCTGGGGTGTGTACAGGATACTGGGATATTGTCACTAGGATTACTGACACACACCTGATCTCAGCACGATTAGGTGAAGAATCACTGCTGTATTAATATTTCAGCATAAGGAATAAGGGGCAAGCAGCTGTTGAATATTCATGCCGCAGCAATGCTCTCTGTATGAATTCTCTAGCAGGAGCATGTAAAAGCTGCACCATTACCCCAAAGAGTTTACCATCCAAAACCCCAATTAAAGAGATACTTTAGCATGTCCCTGTTTTAAGCTCACAGGGCAGGCTCACTGATTAACTGTATTCTTACAGTGAAGGATGTGCTCCATCTTTTTATTAACTCAAGACTCATGTTGAAAACAACATAAAAGGAGTGGGAGAAAACAGATGAAAATTTAATTTACATCTGCAAATCCCAACACATCATGAGATCAGAAACATGTAAGGGGCCAAACAACTCATCTACCCAAGAAGTCATTCATAAAAGATAAACATCCTTTTTTAAATGTGGAGGAAATTCACGCAGGGAAGATGCACAGTACTCAACTATAAAATAATTCCAAGAAGCTTCACCTACATTTCTGAGAAAGAGGAGGCAAAATTAAGATTGGTGCAACTGATAAGAAGGAGCACAGATGACCTTTTAAGCAAACTAGATAAGAACGACAAAATAATCAGGGTCTTGAAGGACACGATTACATTTGTGCAGGTTCTTGGTTGGGAGGTTTTGTGGTTTAATTTTTTTTTTTTTAACAAAATAAATTAGGCAGCAAATCTTCATGTAAATGAGCACTTAAAAAAGAGCCTTTCTAGGTGAATAATTTCTTTTACGATTAATAAAATCTGCAATCAGAGCAACAACATTCTGATGACTTTTTGCCATTTGCAATTATCGCTCATCCCAGTACCAAAAAGCTCATTATTATTAAAGCTGACAGAAAGAATACTTAACAGCTTTTATGAAAGAGCTTACTTTTTAAAAAGAATCAGGTTTCTAAGCTTTGTTTCTACTTCCAAATCTTCTGTGTGAAAAAAAGGCTATCCTAACAACCCCTCTGTGTGTCACCTTTGATTTCCAACACATAATTTAGATAAAAGCATCCAATCTGTACAGTAACACAATGCATTACAGAATAACACTTCTTAGGTTTAAAAGCAGCCTACAAGTTAACATAAACCTGTGCAAGCACAAACATATAGTTTATACCATAAAAATACGTATTTTAACCTTTTTATAGCAGTTTTCTCCTAAGTAACTAAAAGCATTTAAGTTACTGTAGGACTTGTAACATTCCTGTAAATAAGAATGCACAATCTCTATTCTAAAGCATAGAAGTTGAGGCACAGCTATGGAAGAGACAGGAACAGGAACCATATCCAACTCCAAGCTCTGTAACTAAATCCATGTCTATTTAACATGTATGATCTATAGGCAGAAACTAACACAGTTTCATTTTTGTTTTGGCCCCTACAGAGATATTAGAGTGAGTGTTGTCTGTGCCTCACTCCATCCTTGCTCCCTGACATAACAGCACAGTAAAATCAGAGTCCTCTTTTAAACAAAACAAAACCAAAACAAACCCCACAAAAAAAACCCCAAAAACAAACCAACCACAACCAAAAAAACCAAAACAAAGCCAAACCAAAAAAACCAAAAAAATCCCCAACACAGATGCTGTAAAATGGATGCAAACTCAAAAAATACTGCCTGATTCATAGGTGCTTGGGAAGCACGGATCTGAGGTTTTTATAACCATACATCTCCCGTTTGTCATGATTTAGTGGATGGTTAAAGGTGCGGAGCATGTGGTGAGCCAGAACCTTCCTGGGGTGTGCAGCAAGAGAGGCAACAGCTGCA
>VZSR01003806.1:15297828-15389890 GCA_013398615.1 Brachypodius melanocephalos | reverse complement strand
GGGGTAAGATTTCCTTTAGCTCTATCTCAGTCTTCCCACAGGATAAGGAAGAAGAATTCAGAGCAGGTGCTTAAGCAGCAGAATGGCTGTGTGGGGAGGCTGCAGAGCCCTCATCCTCAGGGGTATTAAAGGACTTGCTTGGACATGGACACAGTCCTGAAGAACCTGCCCTGCCTCTGCAGTTTGCCTGATTTGAGCAGCGGCTTGGGCAAAATAATCCCTCCAAGGTCATTCCCAAACTGAATTATTCTTTGAATACCATCCCAAAGACAAGTGAGGCTGCTATTTGGTTTCTCTGCTGCATCCCAAAGCTTATCACAAATTCACCCAAGAAGTGTGACCCCAGATTTCTGTGACTAACTTTTTTTACTTTATGTGGCTTGCTCCTTCTCCTGGAAGGGATAAAAAAGGAGCAAATCCAAATCTTTGCTTTCACCCAGTTGAAAACTGTGAAAAATGAAAAGCAAAACACAATCACTGTGTTCAAGCTCTTAAACACACATGGTCATCTGAGGACTCGCTCAAGAGTTTACACACCTTCCTGACCTCTCCTCCTAAGAAATACTCCAAAAACCAGTCTGCTGTGCAGGGAGATCCACAGTTCTTAAAATAACTTCATCACCAAAACAGCTCTCAACATCATTTCAAATTCCTCCCCACCACCCACACTATCGTAAGAGGTGCTGGATATGGTGAAAATTAATTCAGTTTGAACCAGAAAACACTGGGGTTAAGTACTTCTTCAACAGGAATACAAAAACTGCAACCACACATGACTGTCAGGATATGCAGGGCTACAGTCAACAAGCAGAAATACTATTTATATCCTTCAGAAAACTGAGTTAAAAGGCCGTTTAAGGGTAACAGCTGAGCTAGGAATATCCAAAAACAGTGAGACAGACAAGTGTGCAACTTCTACGTGCAGCTCGCTACCAGAAGGAGAGAGGAAGAGTCCACCCTGGAACTCACAGTCTTTTCAAACAATTCCTCACAAGCAAGAAGCCTCCAAGAGGAAGCCTGGACACACCTGGCTTCTCATTTACAAATTACTAGTTTTTTAATTCTTTTGTTACATATCTGTTATATAACCAGATCACAGCCACTGTGGCAGAAACGCCCACGGGCATCCCACAGCCCAACAGAATCACTTTGCAGTAACTGGATATTCAGCCTAAGATTATCCCAGACATTCCATACTGATGTGACTAGGCAATGTGGCAACTTATCACAAGCCAGATTTACTAGACATTCCCCACCACGGGAAGTGAATTAAACTGTCACTCATCACCGTATGAGCTGCACTAGTGTAACTACTTCTTCATGAGTTGGACAACACTTCTCTGAATTAAAACCAACACAGTTTGTCGCAAGCTAAAGTCTTTATCCTCCTTTCTGTACATTATCTTTTCCTTTCCACTTCTCTTTTCTTCTGCTCCGTTGCTTTTTCACCTTACTTAGTATGTTTAACCCTCCTTGCTCCACCTGCCCCCCCCCCCTCCACCAATGCATTCTTTTGTTCTCCCTGGCAGATATAAACAGAGGGATTTTTACAGGAACTCCAACCACCCTGGCCAAACCAGTAATGATAATCTCAGCACTGGACTATTGATGCCCTCTTGGTCCTTCGCCTAAGGAATCAGACAGCAAAGCTTCCAGGAGCACAGGACTACATCTCCTTTCCCCAAGAACCATCTGATCATCATGTCAAGCTAAGGCTGACACTGTATTCCTGAGTGTTTCTTCTCTGGTATATCTCCCAACATACATGCTCTATTAAAATACAGGAAAAGCAGACACATTACTCATGATGTGAGGGCCACCAAAAAAAGAAAAAGAGCAGAATGTTTGATTTAACCACCACTACAATTACAGTTGTTGGCATCTGCAATTTGTAACATCACACACACATGCAGGGACAAACATAAAGAAGGAATAAAATAAGTCTTGTTCATAATTCAGACTCGACTTCCTGCAAGTTTCCTATATGTATTATTATTATTATATACACTATTTATGGCTGTGTACTGGCAGTACAGAAAAAAGAATTAAATACACTCTCTCATGCACACTTGTACACACCCAAGCATACACACAATTTCCTGACCTATTGTGAATATACTAATGATACGAATTGAGAAAGCATTTTGAATTATCCAAGCTACATGGAGAGGTTTAAGGTAGCTGCTCATGGAAATAAAACCAATTTCCAAGAGTGTTTCACTATTTCCAAAGTGTAGCTCATGAACATTTATGGGAAGAGGCTGCCAGAAACATTATGATGAAGGGGCACTGGGGGTACTGAGGTGCTCAACAAGGAATCCTGTGAAGAAAGAGCAAATGGTGGAAGTAAGGAATGCACGACAGTGTGCAAGAAAGATTAAACAAACTGAAAGTATGAAAAATAATGTGGACTTGGTGGTCTTGACAGACAGCAGGCACAATTTGAACACACCCTTGAAATAAACCCAAGTGTGTCCATTCTGAGCTGTATTGGTGAGAGCACAGCCAGCAGGCCCAGGGATGCAACCCTCTCCTTTCCTGCAGGGTTTGTGAGCCCTCCAGAACAAGAACATACTGCAGAAAGTCCAGTGGAGGATAGTGGTGGCTAGAACAGAGATCTCCCCCAGATCTCACTGTGTTTTCCAATCCCCCAAAGGGAAGGTGCAAAGAGAACAGAGTGAGCCTATTCTTGAAAGGACAGCGGTATGGCAAGAGCAAAGAAGTTGCAACAACGAAAATTCAGGTTATAAATTAAGAAAATATCCTTCACAAGATGGTGAAACATGGTAACAGGGGCCTAACAAAATTTTGGAGTTTGCATCCTTGATGATACTCAAAACTCAACTGTATATGATGCGCAGCAACCCGCTTTCAAAGTGACCTTGCTCAGAGCAGGAGGCTGGACTAGACAGCTGCACAGGTGTTTCCCAGCCTGACTTATCCCAAAAAATTATAGCTGGATGGAAGAAGCCAGAAAACTGGTCAAAGGAGGCCAAGAGGACAAGAAGTAGCATAAAGGCACAGGATTAGCTCCATAATGAAAAAAACAGGGAGAAGTGCAAAAAGAAGCTAGAAAAGGGAATAAGCAAGAAAAATAGCAGGTGGGATCAAGACTGAAGAAGAGGCAAAAAAAAAAAAAAAAAAAAAAAAGAGAAATCAAATGTCTGTTCACAAAAGTGAACTTTGCTCCCATAAGCAGGAAGTGAAAAATTCCACAAGAGTGAATCAAGTCTATAATGAAGTCAAGTATTTAAGTTTCTACTGTAATGTGCATAGTAGATATGGATAAGAGAGGGAATCAGTTCTTTCTTTTCCCTCCCCATGCCCCCAAGAAACTAACTAACCTTTAATCTCTCTTTTCCAAATATTTGAACGCAATCTTGCAAACTTCACAGATATTTTAACTATATACATTATGAAGAATGTTTCATTTTTAATATAAAAATATATGCACTTTTATCAGCTTAAAACTCAAAGTTCACTACACCCAAATAAGCCTCTTACAGCTTTTTACAGTTTTATAAGTTATGGCCCCATGAGTCTAGGCCTGTATACACAAAAAACTTTGCTCCCTCTTGGAGCTACACCACCAAATTCAGATACTCCTGATCAGATTTACAAAACTAATATTTATCATGTTATAATATTTTTTCCATTACAACACAGATGTTCAGTTGTAATATATGTGCTGCAATAGGGACTTGCTGCAGCCACTAAAAGGGAGAGCAATTCCCAAATTCTGTTTGTGTAAGCAAGGAAGAGACCATGAAACAAAAACCACAAAAAAAGGAGAGACATCTGCACACTTACCCTGTGATATCCACAGTCTGTACCAAAATCAGCCTCAGGTGTAACAGTCAGTAAACAGGACAGCAAACCCTTGCATTTAGCAGAAGATTTCTGGGAAGCCAGATTACCTAGAAAGAGTTGAAAAGAATTACTTTAACACACAAAGATGAAATCACCTATGTGAAATGAGAATAGGCTTCAAATGAATCACAGCACCAGGAAAAAAAAAAAAAAAAAAGGAAAAAGCTGCTCCATGGGAGACCACCATGATCAGCATAGAGAACTTAAACCCCAGAAAGTGACAGAAATTTGTTACAAAGCACAGAGTTAGATCCTGGTAGGCACTAAGGGTTTAGCAAAGAACATCTAATACCCAAGATAACATGGTGTTAACCCTCTAATCAAGGATGTGGAGGAGACCAGAAAGAGCACGATATTTTGCTTAATTAGTTGCTATCAAAGAGAGGATGAGTTCAAGCACTTGCAAAAACAAGGCAATTTAAGACTATTTAAAAGTTTAATAGTGTTCTAGAGTCTTTGGTAACACAGAGTTTGCCCATGAAATCAAAATAATCCCTGGAGATAAATTTAAAGGAATATATCTCATTTTAATGCACAGAGTAAAATGACTATTCATTAAAGCAAAGCAGTTTTATCCCTACATTCTCCATCTCAGATGCAATACATACTGAAGTAATCTTTATGACAGGAAGTGGCATGTAATCCTGTAAGAATGAACTGCTGTCGTTATCTGCAAATCAATACAATTTTTTTTAAGTGGATATAACTGTGCCTATTGATTTCATGTTTTTAGCACTAGAGTCTCAGTTTCTACCAAGAAGACTCTTACAATGACAAGATTGCTGCATACATGTAACTGAGTTGATACAATCTGAATCTGAAGTTTACAGTGCACTTCTCTTTGCAATGCAATCAGGGCTTCTGTCCCATTACCTCAGCTTAAGCCTTTTTCATTTTATATAAATTTCATTTTTGTGTACTTATAATAATTTTGAAGTGGTAGAATAGCAGATCACTAATCCAACCTGTTAGCTATGGAAAGTTTAGCACACAAAACATCCCCTTGGAAGTTATCTCCCTACCCTGCTAGGAGATAATTTGAGAATATTTGTATGACTTTTGCTATGTTTAAATAGCCTGACCAAATAATTTCCCTTGTGAAAGCCTGAAACTGGTTCAGTGCTGAATATTTACAGCCCAAAGAGGTGTGATGAAGGTGAAGATGGTAAGGGTACAAGCACACAGCAAAACTGAATGACTTATCCAAGGTCACTCTGTGGATTACTCAGGCAATGAGCTCCATTAAGAGTTTTATTAAACTGCTAAATTCCTACTGTATTTCTGCAAATGAAGCATACAGCAACTTTGGCTTGACTAGCTGACCAAATGGCTCATGCTGCACTGAATGATCTGTAATGAGAGCTGGCTGAGAGGCACAACGCGCCATCAGCCTGAGAAACGAGAGAAGAAAGATCAAACCACTAAAAAAAAGTTTAAAAGGATGAGATTAGGGCCAGATGAATGACATCCCAAATCAGGTTAGGAAAGCTGAAGTGCTGATAGCACTAAATCTGGCCAAGGATGTCAAGGGCAACAAAAAATGCTTCTATAGGTACTTTTGTGACATAAGGGAATGTCAACTTGCAAAAATGTTGGCCCTCTCCAGAAGGAAATGGGAAACCTAGTTACTTGGGATATGGAGGACATTTAAGATACTCAATTTTTTTTTTTTTTTTTTTGCCTCAGTCTTTGGTCACAGGTGCTCCACTCACACTGTCCCAGTCACAGGCAGGGACTGGGGAAAAGAAGAATCACCCACTATGGGAGAAGATCAGTCAAGACCATCTATGGACCTGAAGGTGTTCAAGGCCACTTTTGGGTTGGAAGGAACTTTAAAGGTCACATAGTTCCAAGCTCCCTGCCATGGACAGAGCACCTTCCACTAGACAAGCTGCTTAACCAACATCCAACCCAAGCCATTCTATGATTTAATAAAACACATAGAACATCTACATGCAGAAGAAACTCTGTGTTGTCTAACCACTAGCCAGGTGCAAGTTATTTTCTTAAAGACGTAAGATGATAAAAGAGGAAGAACATGAAAGGCTGGGGAGACTGAAAATGTAAACATCTTGTCCACATTATGCCTCATCATTACAGCTCATCAAGCAGAGCTCCATGCTCTTTCTGAGCCTGTCCTCTTTACAGGTCTAGACTCATTTTGGAGCTAAGGCTTTTCTAATAGTTGGTCTACTTATTTACCTATTTAACACTTCTTGAATACATTGTTGTGACTTTTTAATTGAGTATTTCTGACTTTCACAAGATGACTAAGGAATATATCATGGACTGCCTAAGAACACTGAAACAAAAAGGGAATCTTTTCTTTGTTTTGCTTTTAGTTTGTTGAAAAGAGCACTGTTTTCATGAAGCAGTTTATGGAAAGGAAAAAGGGGAATACTCAAGGGAGTAATTTCTGTTTTGCATAGTGACTCATCGTAGCATAGTTACCCCATCATCTCCAAGGGCAACACCAGGCCAGAGCTACTCTGAGAGATTTCCTTAGGGAATCACACACTTCTCAAAGCCATCTCAGGACTCTTGTTCCAGAACTTCACAGAACAGGGAAAAAACATTTGAAACTAGTAAGAATAAAATGGGTGTCAGATAGGGAAGAAGCCTGAGAGGCCAATGAGTGTTTTACACGAAGAAAACCTTTTCCTCTCTCACCTCAATAATGAAAGACATTAAGAATATCCACAAAGCACATTGCAGGCTCTAGACAGCAGTGTGATATAGAAAGGCAAAACAGAACTCACAGCTGGATATGGGACATCTGAAGAAAGGAAAATCGGAAGGAAATGAAGGGACAAGAAAAGCAATTACCTGTCACCATGAAAATGGCACACAGATGGGCTAAAGTTCAAAATCTGTTTGCTTACTCTTGGACACACAGTTCCAGAAGTGTAAAAAACTACGTGGGGAAATATGAAGACAGACTTAATGGTCTTTAACACACTGCAACTTGAATGATTTAATTAGCATTTGGGTGAGTTTTCTTTACCCTGCTTTAGAAAATCTTGGCTGCTTATAAGAAAGGATTTTAAGCTTACCAAAACTCTACTGCAGTGGGGGAGCAACACCTGCTAGGCAGTTCTGAACCACTAAAATAAAATATTGAAACTGGAAAAGGCAGAAACACAGCAAGGAGCTTTCAATAGCAAACCCAGGTTGTCTCTCATCATAGTGTACCACCCTGCACAGAGGTAAAACCTGCATTCCCTGTATTAACTCTCATGAAGTTGAAGGTGCCTTACAGGAGCCTACAACAGCAGCCTTATCTCTCCTTTGGGAGCCTAACTACTGCAAAATGGACAGCTTAAGGACTCAGTCCTGTACCTATGCTTCTAAATTACGGGACTTGAAGCAACTGGATCTAAAGTTATCTTTTCTTTCCTGAAAGAAAGAGCTCTTTCTTTGTGTTAAATCAGCTGCAGGCCATAGTACGAAAAGTTGGTGTCAGCTCACCTCTCATCAACACAAGTATCTTCACGAAGGGATGGAATAATCAGAAGTGCCTTTGGCATGAAAGGCCTGGGCAGTAAGAAGCAGGTCTGGATCTTTCGGAGAGAGGAGCTGTATTAGTTGGACTCCCCTCTACAGTTCTGGGTTGGCCAAAGAAGAGTTCAGCTACACCAGCAAACAATGAGATATGGTGATAGCACAAGAAGCAAGCAGAAAGCTCAGCTTTAAGTAGTAAATTAGAAAAGAAGCTTCCAAAAGGCAAGAGAGGATGAGGGAGACAATGATTTCATACTATGTCAAGCCAAAACCACAACTTTCTTATGCAGCAATACACTGTTTCAGAGCTTCTGTCACAAAGTATCCAAAGCCATATAGAAGATCTGAAAAAGGCAAGGAACAGCAGCAACATTTGGCAACTCAGTACTGCCATGAGGGAATCACTGTTCAGAGGCTCCCCAAGTAAGAGCTCACTTAACAGCAGAGCTGCACAACGTGGACCTCTGCAAGGATGCAATGCTTCATGCAATGCCTTCCCATGTCTCATCTGTGGCTGAAAAAAGCATTTGGACAAGAAGAAGGATGAAGCCAAGGACGTGGACATAGTTATTGTAGGTTAATTACCCAGAAAAAGTTGAACACAACAATATTCTATGAAAGCTTGCCTGTGCAGACAAGCTATAAATCAACTCTGAAGCATTAAGTGCCCTAAAAATGCTCTTTACAAGATGCTCTGCCCTGCAAACAACCTCTCCTAAGCCAGATACCACAGCCTGGGGCAGGAGCTGAAGAACAGGAGTGAAATACCAGACTCAAACATCCTCTCCTTGCAAATAAACAAGGCAAAAGAAGGCAAATCAGAAGGAGGGGGTCCAACATAAAGTATGGACATTTACTGGGCAGGCTAAGTGGAAGCTTTACAGGCAGCAGAAGGGTGCTATAGGCAATGTATTTGTCAAATCAAATCAGTCACTGCAGACAGCTGAGCTCAGCATGGCTGGGAAGTTGTATGGACACAGGAGGTAAGTTCAGACCAACACACCGAAGGTATCAGAGCTGTCAGACTGGGAACAACTGTGTGCTGCTATCTTTATCTGTTATCTTTAGCATGTTTAGCAAGAAAAGCTCCATAATGCCTGGTGTGACCTGTTGTCCTACTATTGCCAGAAGCCAAGCAAGTGGTCTGAGAAGGGAGTAATTACAGATCCCACAAGAAGCTACACAGGTTCTGAAGTTCAGCAGAGCTGCAGCCATGAGTTGCAGGCTGGGGTAGAAAAAATAAAACACAGGGCTGGAAATGAAGGATGCATCCATTTTCACAGTCCCACCTGACTTTATGGTAAGGAGTGACTGCTCTGCACCACAATGTCTGCAGAATACTATTGTTATGTTTACCCTAATAAATTATTTATTACAGAATTTACAGCTCTCTCTTTTCCCCAACTGACAACCAGCCAACTACTAATTTGCAAGCTAAAATGCTGTGAGGTCTGCAGATCCCAGGGCATTTGCAAGCCATAAGGATTCTGAAATGCTTGGGAAAAGCCTGGCAATGCTGCCAGCCCTCACTAAGGTCCAAAGAATTTAAGCCACAGCCACCTAAACTAAGGAACTACCTGAGAAAAAATGACTAGAGAAGGATGTCTGCACACACGTACTGTTCAAATATTTATAGAAAACTTTTTAGCAGCAATCAATGAGAACATCCCAGTACCATGAGCTCTGGGTTTGAAATGATAATTGCTAGATACCTAAAGCTACTTGGTATGTTTTACTGAATTCCTCACAATCCCACTCATCTCTCTGAAAACAGGCTGGGAACGATGAACATCTTTTCATCAAAGATTTAGACACACAGTAACCCCTGAGGTCACTCTGTGCAATAGTTGAAGTCCCTCAAACTCAAATGTTGGCCTGTATTTCAAAGGGTTAGTAAGTGGAAAGGGAAGGGGAGAACAATATTCACTCGGTATTCCCCCTGTTCCATTACATCGACAAATTAACTCCCCCTGTGACATCACATAACTTTTGAGAAAACGTTTGTGGTTTTGAGCTAGCTGTTGAGTTTGTATTCCTGCCTGGATAATCACTTCTTTAAAAGGAAGTGTACATCAATAATATTCATGGGGAGCTTCATAAGAGCTTGGCAAACAGTTCTGACAAAACAAAAACCTCAAACATAAGGATTACTCATAAAATGCTACATCAACAAATCTTTTGACAGACATCTGGATTATGCTGCTCTTTAAAGGAGAAAAAGATGTCACTTCGAAGTTTAAATGGAAACAGTGAAATATGCCATTAAAAATACCACATCATAAACAAAGCTATTTTTGTAAACGCAAACGCATTGAGCAATTATGACAAAGTTTGCCAAGATAATTTACAGACGCTTTTTATTTAAAAAATGCTTTCAAAACACTAGAAGATGTACAGCTATTACACGTTAGTAATCAGTTTACAGACCTAGAAGATCAGTTAGCCAGCATTAATCGTCTGTCAAGTTCCATCATTTTCTTTAAATAGCCTTTAGTTGATGCTGCAAATGAAGTTAAAGCATACACACCAAACCAACTGAACAAAGTTCCAGAAAGAAATGCAGACAGACACTTTAGGAGCCCATCCTAGAGCATGTAATTCACTATTCCTCCTCCAAAACATGTTAAACATAGAACTGCTTTATCCAGATGACATTAAGTTCTGTGATATGCTGTAGTTTAGACTCAAAATGAGATCACTGTTAGGATGCAAGCAAAAACTTCTAACTCATTCCCAGTTTATTTACTTTTTAATTCCCATTAAAAGCTCAAGAAAAGCTGCTGATACATCTGGGCTTCAAAAAGGATATGTAAAATATTCCTGTGCAAAAATAAAGCACTGAAAAGACTGTTTATTTAAAAACTACAGAGCTCTAATGGATCATAAATTTTCAGTTAAAAATTCTTAATCCTAATAGTTAGGGTTCTTTGAAGACAAATGCATACAGTCTAGTGAAAAAGTAGATTGTCTTAGAGCCAACTTCACAATTTATTGAAGTCCACTGGATTTGGTGGAGATTGAATGAAGGTCACAGAATCACAGAAATGTTTGTGCAGAAGGGTCCTTAAAAATCATCTTGCCACACCCCCTGCCATAGGCAGGACACCTTCCACTAGATCAGATTGCTCAGAGCCATCAAACCTGGCCTTGAACACTTCCAGGAATAGGGCAGCCACAACTTCTCTGGGCAACCTGTGCCAGGGCCTCACTACCCTCACAGTAAAAATTTCCTTCTAACACTTAATCCAAATCTGCTGTTCCATTTAAAGCCATTCTACCTCATCCTATCACTGCATGCCCTTGTAGAAAGTCCCTCTCCAGCTTTCTCATTGCTGCCTTCCAGTACCTAGAGGGGGCCTACAAGGTCTCCCTGGAACCTTCTCTTCTCCAGGCTAAAGAACCCCAATTCTCTCAGTCTTTCTTCACAGGAGAGATGCTCCAGCCATCTGATCATCTTCACAGCCGTAAGAAGAAGACCCATGGTGACTCTGCAAGTGCACATTTTTGGGGGTCCTGTCCAGCCTCTCATCCACAAGCACTCCCAACTCCTCTGCAAGGCTGCTCTTAATCCATTCTCCACCCAGCCTGTATTTGTGCTTGGGATTGCCCTAATCCAAGTGTAGGGTCTTTTGCTTGGCCTTGCTAAACTTCACCAGGTTCCCACAGCACCTCTCAAGCCTCCCCAAGCCCCTCAGGATGGCATTCCTTCCCTCCAGCGTGTCACCTGCACCACGCAGATCAGTGTCACAGCAAACCTGCTGAGGGTGCCTCTGTCCCACTGTGCTGCCACCAAAGACATCAAACAGCACAGGTCCCAAAACTGACCCCTGAGGAATGCAGCTCATCACTGCTCTCAATTGGACATTTACGTATTGACCCCAACTCTGAGTGCAACCAACCAGCCAATTTTTTATCCATCAAGTGGTCCAGCCATCAAATTCACTTCTCCACAGTTTAGAGGCAAAAATGTCACATGGAACAGCACCAAATGCTTTGCACAAGTCCAGGTAGATTACATCAATTGTGCTTCCCTTACCCACCCATGCTCTTAACCCCATCATTAGAAGGTCACCAGATTTGTAAGGCATGACTTGCCCTCAGTGAAGTCATGCTGGCTGTCACCAGCCATCTTGTGATTTTCCACGAGCCTTAGCATAGTTTCCAGGACAATCTGCTTCATGACCTTGCCAGGCACTGACATAAGACTGACAGCTTTATAGTTCCCCATGTCTTCCTTTTTCAATGAGAGGCATGTTTCCTCATGAAGTGAGAACTTCATGATACTGACACATCTTATCAAACATGATGGATAGTGGTTTAATGATGTCATCCACCAGTTCCCTAAGAACTCACAGACAGATTTTCATCAAGTCCCATGGACTTGTGCCCCTGCAGCTTTCTTAGATGTTCTCAAACTCAACATCTCCTACAGCAGGTGGTTCTTACCCAATCACTGCCTTTGCCTTCTGCAACTCAGGTAGTGGGGCTGGAACACCTGTCAAGTGAAGACCAAGGCAGAAAAATCACCTGTCCCTGCCCTTGCTTTAATCCTGTCCCATAAGCTCTCAGTCAGCTTCTCATCAATCCCCAGGCAGAACTCCATGCACTTCAGCTGGCTACTAACACTTTGTTCTCATTTCCACCTCCTTCACTTCCTGAAGAGCCTATATCCTTTTATTCCAATGTTCCAATCACAGGAACCATCCTGACATGTCTCCACAAGGCCAGTAAGATCACAGCCCTGCAGACATGCAAGTCTCTAACTCTTCTTGTTTATTCCCCATGCCACATCTGCACAGTGACATTAAGTTTCCTGAGGAAGCTGGCTTGGATTCAGGTGCTATCCTGCAGACCTGTAATTCCCTCTCTAGGCTCTGGGCATCTCCTGCTGGCACTGCCATCAAACGGATATGAGTGGGACGGATTGAGGTTCTACTCCACTGGTAACTTTAGTTTAAAGCCCTCTAAACTTGGAGTTTAAAGGTAGCAGGCAAGGAAGTACATTTGTTGAAGCATCTTTTATTTCTTTGTTGAAGCAAAGACCAGCAAAGGTACCTTCTTCTGAAATAGTTTGAAGGCATCGAGATTAAAAGACTGAAAGTTTTAGGACAGCTTGACTAACATATTTTCTTGATGTCAATGCTTCACTGAAGCAGCTGGAGAGACTCACATCCAAAGCACTGAAACATTTGAGACTGAGAAGACCTCAACTTCTTTGACACCATGAACTGACTTTCTGCAGTTCAATGTCTTTTCCAGATATTTGTCAAAAGTCAGCAGAAGCAGAACAAAACCTGTTGGTTTGCCATTTCCTGATGGTTTTTAATACAAAGCCCTACTCTTCTAGTAAGACTTTCAGAGATTGCTGGGGAGTCAGGTAACATAACCAACTGCAGGTGATATAAGAGCAGCCAGATCATGCCTTTTATAGCGTGGGAGAAATGCTATTAGGAAGCTGGAGAGCAGCAGGATAGGATCAGGCTGCTGCAAAAAAAGTCACGATGGTGGCAAAGTAAGTACTTGGCTCTTCTTTGTGTCCCTCCTTGTCTCATCTGAAGCCTTGCATAATGCCAAGAAACCAACCAGGAACTGCACTCGGTTCATGATGTACCAGAGACATGAGGGATGATGACAGCTCATTCTGTTGGGTCTGATGCTACAGAGGAAAGGGAGAGCACAGTACCATAGCTTGGAAACAACAGCCCGTGCTCAAAAGGGTAAAGGCAACCATTTCTCTTACAATCTGAACTAACACTGCCATATGCTAGGGGAATGCAACATCCCTATGCAAATGAGGCTCTGAGAGCCTGACCAGAACAGGGAAAACCATATCCTCTTCACAGGGACCAACATACCTTTAACAGACTGCATAATCATAGCAGTCCTTTTTTGACCTCAGTCTGATTCTCTTGTGCATTGTAAAGCATGACTTAAATTGTTATTTTTTTAAGGAAGAAAAAAAAATCCAAACTGCCATAGTTACCAAAGTTCTACTGATGCCTTCTGGGTCCTGGAGAAAGATTTTAGCGATTAATTATTCTGGCTGTCAAAACCTATTTGGGATTTTTTTTTCATTATTTATTTTGAAATTTCTTGGCTTTCATTTCTAGACAACAAATCTTGCTATATTTTTGTTAAACAGACTGAAGACTCTTCCTTTCTTAAACTTTCTCAAATACAAAAGCTAATAAATTCTTTCTTTCTCTTGGATTAGGGTAATTAATGGCTGCAAGAAATCCCAGTGGCTCTAAGGTGTGTTTTTTCACCCTTAGCCACCATCATCACTCTTCATCTAATCTGCTCACAATCTCATTCACCTCCTAGAGGTGCAGACAGACCTGAACACAACATTCTGGGACTGTCTGCAGTATGGTCAGACCTAGATTTAGCACAGCCTCCCTGAAATTCTCTTATGGATCTACACAGAGATTGTTGACACAAGCAACAAGAGCTTTGTTCTACATGCTCATGTTCCCCTACTGTTGACTCAGGGTGGAGCAATGGCCCTCCCTCCTCTCCACTGACATCAGGAGTCCAGGACAACTGGCTTAGGAGCGGGTGCAAAATTAAAAATGGATTAAGTTGGGCAAGCTCAGCTCCCATCCCTCACATCTGCAAAATCAAATTATATCTATGTTTCTATACTGTTCTTGTTTCTTCATCAAAATGGTGTCACCAAGTCAAATGCCTTGTAGAAACCATAAATATCAAACTTGCAATTACATTAAAAACACTTAAGGGGTACCAGCTTACCTTGACAGGACCTATTTTCCAGAAGCTCCTGTTGACTAACATTAATTATAATTCTCTTACTCAATCCTTTACAAACTGTCCCATTTATTACATCCCAATTCACTATTAAAATGACAAGAGTCAAAACAACACATCATTGAGATGGCCACAGATCTTGGCCACTCTTCCAAAGGAACAAACCAAACTTCCAAAGATGACTGCCAGTAGCACACCAGAGTAATGGAGCCCTAAATCCCCTCTCTCCACCTCCCAATGGCAACACTAAAAAAAGACCTGTGGCTTAATTTGTCATCTCCAAAGAAACAGCAGAACAAACAGATCAGTTACAAAAGATCCCTTTAGAGAAAAGAAAACAAGCAAAGACAGAAGAGGAAGTGTGGGAGGTGTGCAGGTTACAGTCAATCAAACTTCGGATTTCATGAGAATAATTGAAAAAAGCAATTCCTTCACAGTGAGAATTTGTTCTCCTGATGCAAATTGTTGAATTTAGCACGTATGACCATCACAGAATTCATTCAGTTGTGTAAGGATATCATGCTGTTAAAATTGAGCCGCTAGATTTAATTTAAGAATTAGGTTATATAAAAACATAGGTTTTAGGCTTTTTACATATGGTGCCAAGAAACTTTCAGCAGTGGGTAGCCTGAGCACTAACCTTCCCTAAGGAGAGTCAGCACTGCTTGCAGTCATCCACATGCCTATATACAAGATAAACGGAGAAAAATCGTTTTCCTAAAGGATTTATATTATCCTGGTCATCGCATATTTTCAGTTGCATGCTAGGTGGCTGACACATCACTGCTACCTCCAGCACCCCCCAACTAGCAAGCTTCCTCAGGACCACAGGCCCCATACAACTACTTTGAATTGAGGCATTACAACAAGTAATTTTCCACCATTGAATTACTGCCACCTTCCTCATGCTTTGCCATATCTGTGGAAACAAAGAGTAGTGCTTCCCCTGACACTCCTGTTTACAGCTCTGACTAAAACATGTGCAAGTTCAGCAGCTGCACAGATAGCAGCGAGCTTGCCTGTGTCTAACTAACCAGCACTGGCACAGGCAGGAAGGTACTCATTTTTACAAGTCAGATAGCACCCATGGAGAAGACTACTGTTATTTGTCTTATAGCCTCAGGCAGTGTCCTGCAGCCTGTCATCAAAGGCTTTGAATAAGACTACCACACTTCCATTTATTGACACAGAGAATATGCTGATGACAGAGAGAATGTACGATGATCATGCTCCCGCACCAGGGATGCTGCTGTTTACATCCTCATTTTTTAACTCACAGCCTAACAGCAAAGTCAGGATTAGTAAAAAGGCCTTCTCGCCCCAGCTCTCTGGTGATGTACTTCTCAGGTGCAAGCTCTCCATCTCATGTCACTTTCATCTAAACGATCCTCACTCAGTGTCCTCTCTTACAGTCCACACTTGTCATATGCATAATTCAGAGACTCTCAAAACACTCCCCGCCTTCATGTGACCAGTCCAGACAATTGTCTGGTCCAAAACCATTTCCACAAACACCATGCTAGAGGTACACACTGTTGAGGAGAAAGTCTATCAAAATTGTTTTGTTGAGCTGCAGGGCTTCTGCAATAACTAAGATTCAGAGATGTGCAAAAGAATGAATTTCCCAAAAGTTCATGGGTGTTTTCTATTCTCCAAAGAACTTCAAATATGCTGGTTTCTCATGACCCATCAAACAGGGAAATCCAGTTACCAGTATGAGAGAAAATGCTTCTTGTCTCATTTTTAACCAATTCTCCCCTCCTTCACATCAAATCCCACTTTGTGTGTCAATCCATCAGTTACTAACTCCTGATGACATTACTGCAATTCTTTTGGAAACATGGACATGACCTCAAACCTAATGGAAAGAAGTCAATTTATCTCTGACATCTCAAGCACACAACTTACAGTTTGACACCAGGCCCTCAACTGAGATGCAGCGTGAGCAAGCATCCATCATCTTCAGAGAAAAACACTATTGTTCCAAGTTCCAGAACCATGACTGAAAAAATGGTCATTTTAATCAAAATATCAGGGACAGTGCCGGATCTTAATCTATAGCTCAGTTTATACAGGTCTCTATATGACTCACCTGTTTCTTTGGAGTCATTCTCCCAAACTGCAGTAGACAGCCCCAGAATTAATCTTTGTGATTGCAAGGATAAGTTCTTACCAGGAGAACAGTGTGGCCATGGGTTATTAATGAGAGTCCTGATCAAGTGCATATTCAGTTCAAATCACTTGCTAAAAAGTTATCCTCCTATAGGCTATATAAATACATAATACATCTACATTAACCTGGGTGACACTGGAGCAGCCTTTCCAGCAATCTGGACTACTTTATCTCCAAAGTAGACTCTTATACCTCATTTGAGTGAGCGAGCACACATTTTAAATAATGACGAGAGACTCCAATTTTCACATTTTCATGGATGCAGTGTCAAATCTATTTGTAATAGGATCATCTATTATCTGTCAGTACTAAGCAAACTAGGTGAGAAAATAAAGGTTAGTAGTGTATTATCTGGAATCTTGAGGAAAATTAGCAGGAGGTAAGTGAAGTTGGTGAAAACAGAGTGTTACTTGTTGATTGCTTAATGAAGCCTGACTTGACTTAAGCTATTTCTAATAGAAGATCAGAAGTCATTGGGTTTTTTTTTTCATGCAGCAGAAGTTAATTTTCTCCGCCCATTCAATTTTAAACATGGAATATTTCATCCACTGAAGCACTCTTGTTCTTCACACAGCAGATCTGTTTCAAGCAAAACTTAGACCAGTGCCAGAGAGGAAGAAATGTTGTTACTAACTCATTAGGGAAGTACTGAAGATGTGAGTGTCACCCATTTCATCCCACCTTTATGGCCTCCACGTGGACAGATACACTGATCTTTACCCAGACTTCCCATAGCTTAACAGAAAGAGCTGGAAGGCTGGAGCATGTCCTTGTTCATTTTCTCATCTCCAGCCTACAAAACCAAGGTGAACAAAACCTAGTTAGACTTAGGGCCCCAAGGTTTTCCTTCTTGGAGAAAAAGAGTAATATATATATCAGCACATATTTGTATGTCTATATGGGGATTAGCAATATGCCAGATTACAGACCACTGCAGCCCCCAATGCAGCATCAACCTCCCTGAAACCAGATGAAAGAAAAACTTAGTGGTAAGGACAACCATAGCTCATCTGGTCTCTTATCCCTTCTTCACTTCCATTAACTGTGTTGAGGTGTGAGTTTCAAATCAGTTCTGTGGCAAGAGGAATCAACATTAACCACTGTCACCTCCTACCACAGCTCAAGTCTTCAGCTGCTTTCAGGGTTGCTGCCAAAAGCAGCACTGGAAAAGCTGCTGGGAGCCAACACGGTCTGAGGAACTGGGATTTGCTCCCCTTGATCCACTCAAAGTTTGTCCTGGCAAACGGAAAGAGGGTGAGGAATCCACACTGAGGGGGAGGACAGGTCTCCTGCTGAAGTTACACATTGAAATAGTGGAAACAGGACCTGACTACACCCACATGGTCTTTTCTTCGATTTGCTCACAACATAGTCAAGAGTGCAGGGAATAAAAAGTAACCAAAAGAAAAGCTGTATAGCAAATGGAAACATCCTGCTTTGGAGCTGATATGAAATTTTAATGGATTTTTTTTTTTGTCAGGGCCATTAAAACAATCCTTTGAGTTATGCAAAAAATACTTTTACTTTTAGTGGCTATAAATTAAACAGTCCACTAAATGGAAATACAGTTACAAGTCAGTAAAATTATTTTTTTCCCTTAAGAAAGCATAATGAAATTCATACTAAGTTGTATTAAAACAAATATTTCTCAGTTACATGAGATTAAAATGTAATAATTTCAATTCAATTTAAAAAACAAAGTATTAAAACTTTGGTTTAATATAAGGGTTTAAACAGACTAAGGTTTAAAGAAAATTTTATTGGATGTGTTAGACGATCTTTAAAGTCCCTACCAACCAAAACCATTCTATTATTCTGTATCAGTGAATTCTCTTCAGATTATAAGGAAAAAGATAACAACTCGAAATTATATATCTAAAGTCAACTCAAGTATGTTTGTGTATTAAAAAGTAAAGTGAGTTACTTTTACAACTGCTAATATATTTGTCTTTCTCTTTGGTAATCTTTCTCAAGAAGCCTGGTTTTTTCAGCCTTGACTGTCCATAAGTACATTTTTATTTTGTTTGTTTCAACACAGCCAGATCTTACTCAGAAAGTATTTTCTTTACTGAGACCAATTTACTGAATGTAAGACCAAGGAAAATTAATTTCTCAGTCATGGGCTGAAAAAAGGCAACCAAGTGGGAAAGATATTATAGTCTAACGTCAAAGCCTTACAGGCATGAATCCCTACCAGTTTAGGTCCCTAGAATTACATGCAAGCATTTTTTTTTAAATGTCACTACAGCATCTCAGTGCACAGGCACCAGAAGTTTACCTAAATGTAATTCTCTGAAAGAAATGAAACTTAACTCTAAAGCCTAAAAACACAGGCTATAGGGTATGTTTTGACCCAAGGAGGACACTGGTATCCAACACACAATTTTGGCAAGTTTTACAAGTTTCTATCCATGACTACAGCTCTCATCCCTCTGAAGTACTCCAGAAGCAGGGATGAGACCCTGACCTGTGGTCTGGTGCTATAACCATCCTGTCCTGTGAGTCATAGCCACCAGTTCTACTTTGTTCTTCATCTCTCCCATCTCTACTCAAAACAGAGTTTCACTGATTGTAGCTGTACAAAAAAAAAAAAAAAAAAAAAAGAAAAAAAGGCTTGCCATGGATTAATCTGTTAAAAATTTAATAAAGGTATATTATTTGTTCCTTTGAGAATATAAAGCTTTAAAATCTAATAGTGAGCAGAGATAAAAGCATATTATTACAATTAGCAAAGAGTGGTATAAATTTAAGATATTTAGTTGCAATTCATAACATTTCAATTATTACTAACTGGAGTATATTATGAAAATAAGTTATATGCAATACAGGACAAAAAGAAATCAATTACTTCTATGAGTATTTCTTTGTTTAAACCCTAAATAATTTAAATCCTAAAGATGGCAGTCATTTTGATTTAGAGCATTTCACCCTGACATACATTTGGCATAAAAAAAAGAGGTGTAGTAAATCATCTCTAAAATAACTGGGTGTATCAGGACAGAGAGAGAAAGGAACTATGCTAGAGATGAAAAACACTTCAAGAAAATATCAAGGCAAAGAAGAAAAAGCTGGACAGGACGTCAATAAGAAGCAGCTTCATGCCAAGAAGTACAGGAGCACCTTAATCAGTGAAGCAAGAGCAGGAAGGAAAGATGATTCTGAGTGAGTTGCACTGGAGCACATATAGCCTGTGTCAAATTCCTGGGGTCCATCACCCTCTTAATGACCCACCAGAGAGGAACAAAATGTGCTTTTGCTGAGTGCACACCACAACTGACAGGTGAATGGAGGTCTGCAGCTTTATTCTGAATGTTTACCTGAACGCTTAATGGGTCAGAAAAAAAGTCATTGTGGAGTTCAGCACTATTCAGTAATTTCTCTAATTATAAAGTGATTTCAAGCACCACTATTGTTGCAACCAGTCTTTTCCTATTAGGGCCCATTGTTTAAGAAGGTGTGTGAGCACTGAGAAGCCCTCCACGCTGAAGTGAGCATCTCCTCCGTGTCACTTCCATCCAACCATCACTCCTCCAGCAGGTAACGCGCGCATTATCTACACTGACCTCTCCTTAATTTACAGCACCTCTGTGTCATAAAACAATTATCCGCATTTGACACGAGCAGCACTCGGTAGCTTGAAAAGCAATTAAAATGTAGGAGCTGTCTCTTGCGACAAAAAGGCACTCAGAGAAGCAGCACTTCAGGAAAGTTGCGGCACGCCAGCCATCAGTCTGATTCTGCCTCTATCAATCACGCGGGGCCTCGCTAAACGGCAAAGCGCCGGCAAGCAAACAGCAAATGTTTACGAGGTGCAGCTGGTGGTACTTACGTTAACAGCAAAAGCAGCATCAGTTAAATTAACATTCTTCATTCTTTCATTGCTCATTATGGTTTGACAGACATAGCCGCAGTCCACATAAATGACTTAGAGCAAGAGAGCTGTCTAGCATCCTGCCATGAAACAAGACCACCTAATGGGAGCAGCCACTGTAATTAAAACTCTGAAAACCAAGATTTATACCAGTTTAAGGATGCAGTGGTGGGTATTATGACCTACTTTAAATTTATTAAAGGAATCGTGAAAGCCTGAGCTGTTACTCAAGTGAAAAGTTAAGAGCCTACCATTTATGATATTTGTCCGATAAAAGGGACTCAAGCAGTCTTTTGATCTAGTAATCATTTCTGTTGTTTCAGGTCTGGAGATGCAGGGGGAGAGGAAAGAAAAATATATTACTCAAGTGTTAACTAATCAGCTTCCCCAGGAGAACATTCTCTGTAAGTCTTACTTGTTCGAGTCCACAAGATTTTCTTTGATGGAGAATTGCAGCAACTGGTTCTGCTTAAAAATTTACAGCCACATTTAATCTCTTGGATCAAGAAAAGTTAATTTCATCAACTTAAGGCTATATTTCATGGAACTCTGTCAGAAATTAATACTATACTAGAAAAAGGGGGTTAAAATTCACCTGAAGCATCCCTGAAGCACCAGAATGGGATTTGACCAAGTAACTGAATCAGCTCAGAGTACTGGAACTCAAGACCATTAAGGAGGAATTAACATAAACATCAGGAAAAGTATGTTTTCAAAAAATAAAAACCACATTGATCTGTAGTTATACATCACCTTTAAAACAGTATGAGAATGAAACTTAACACTCTCAGCTATTAAAACAGATTAGATCACGAAAGATGATTCAGTGTTTGCAGAAAGTGAGAGGCAGTGAGGAACTTGCCTTGTGGCACTGCAGTGCTCCACTCCCTGCCAAGCACCATGAAGCACCATGTGAGGCACACCTGGGCAGGGCTTGCACAAGATGGATTACTGGGTGGCCAGGAGACTAGCATGAGCCCAGGAAATACTATGGAGAGGAATAAATAATGAAATCTGACCCTCTGAAGATAGGTAAAACCTTCACTTCCATTTCCCAGAAGTGATCTCCCTACTGGAATTTGCTCTGTTTCATCTCTCTTCCCCTCTGCCGAGAGCAATAAAAAGTGGAGCTTTTTTGCCTTTTCCCCTTAAGCAGTTAGAAAGCATTGTTCCCTTTCCCTTCAATGCCTCAGTGGTTAAAGCACTTGCCTTAAACACAGACATCTGTGCTTCAAACTTCTCCACTGCCTGAGACCTGAAATCCCACCTGAAATCTGAAATCAGCCCCAGGAGGCAGCTACAACCACCAGGCTATCAAAGCATGGTACGAGATGTGAGCATGCATGTAGAACTCTTCCCACTTCTCCCAGCAGGGAGGAAAGCAAACCTGCTACCCTCCACAGCACTCCCACATGGGGCAGGAACAGCTCTGCCACCTCATATCACACACCTGTACGTACATACACACGCTTGTGAGCTCCAGGCATCAAAAAAAAAAAAAAAAAACCAAAAAAAACCCTAAAAAGAACATCAAAAAGGCTTTTGACTTTCATAAATATATCACACCAGTAAGATGCATTTAGCAGGTCAGTGCCAATTCTCTGGTACATTGTAGCTGCCACTTCAGTTGCCCAAACTCCCTTCCAGGATGCATTTTTGTCCAGCCTGTTTCCACAGATGTGCTCACACCTGGGCATGATTTAGGGAAAGCCCTCATCCAAAACCTGGCCCAAAAGCATGTGAACATCACCCAAATGCACAAGCACACTTGAGCCTGTGCCTTGGCCCTGCTTAGTTTACTAATATAGATACAGCTATACAGAATCAAGCTAAATTAAAATTACAGCATTTAAAGCAACCTCAGGAATACAGAGCCTAAAGAGGACTGTAACAGCCTAAGTCACAAGTGAGGGCTTCAGCCCACGCTGCTTTAACTGCAGATCACAATCATCAAGGTTGGAAAAGACATCCAAGATTGTGGAGTCCAACCATTAATCCAGCACTGCCAGGTCCACCACTAAACCTAAGCACAACTACACTTTTTTTTTTTTTAAACACTTCCAGGGGTGGTGATTCCACCACTTCCCTGGGTAGCCTGTTCCAGTACCTGCCCACCCTTTCAGTAAAAAAAAATTTCCTAGTAATCAGTCTCAACGTCCTCCAGTTTGAGGCCATTTCCTCTTGCCCTATAGCATGTTAACCAGGAGAAGATGAACCCCCAGCTGGCTACAGGCTGTTTCAGGGACTTGTAGAAAACAGTAAGGTCCTCCCTGAGCCTCCTCTTCTCCAGGCTAAATACCCCCAGCTCCTCCTCATAAAACTTGTGCTCCAATTTAATGAGGCCACTACTGGGTGAGGAACAAAACCCCTCAAACCCCACATTTGTTATGATAGCTTCTCTATTTCCTGTGAAATATTCCCACTTCTTGCAAGACATACTAGGCAGGGAAGGAAGTTAATTACATAAGGGCATATCTGAGTTTAAGAGCTCTTCTCCAAGGACCCCATTGTTTTCTCCTCTGGCCCAGCTGCTTCTCACCCAGCAGACTGGTTTACAACAACCACCTTCCTTACGCAGGAGGGCTGAGCAAAAGCCCCCTTGGGAACTTGTTAGCACCAATCTTATTTTCTTCCTTGGTATCTCCAAACTGCTGGGCAAAGGCTCTGGTTGTCTCAAGAGAGAACACACAGCATATGCCCAGCAGCTAGGGTGACAGTCTCTTATGCCTAGATGGAATTCCCATCTAACCTCCACATGAAATATATGCAACTTAATTCACCAAGAAAAGCTTTCTTTTTTCCATTTCCCCCGGGAAGTTCAGCAAGTTCCAGGAAGTTTCTTGCAATATGTGCCTGAGGATTGCAGAGAATGGATGTAGAGTGACTTGCTCCCACTCATCTCACTGAAATCCCATCATCAGGGACTTTGCTGCATGGGAGTATAGTTCTGCTTTACCACAATGAAATGACACGAATATCTACAGATGAATGCCATTTGGGACAAATGCAGGGAGAATGGCTGGAAAATACAGAAGTTTGTGTTAGTTTTGCAATATAGCTCCTCTATAATTTAATACAGGTAATTCTGTTAGAAGAATGTTGCCTGTCACAGAAAGATATGAAGAAACTGTGCTCTCCATCTGTTTTATTACATTGTTGTGGTTTGCTTTGTTCCCCAAGAGATGGTTAAGAAGAACTTAACCTGAACAACTGACATAGTACAACTCCTCTTGTATATTCCTCAGCCAGAACAGATATACTCTGCTGCCTAAAAACATGTTTACTCAGTGCTGGAACATGGAAAGGCTACTTGTTGTCAATCAGAAGACTAAGCACAGACTCAGATATGTAAACTCTGGAGATTTATATTTTCTCCAGATGACATGTTAAAATTTCAAGGGTCATGTTCTAGAAAGCCATTCCATTTTTTTCCCCTCTCCACATCAGTTTGTAATACTAGAGTTTCCCCAAATTCTGCCTTGCTGACATCTTAGAAGCTCACAGAGATACTATCAAGAATCCTATATAAAGTCAACATATTTTCTATTAGTAAAATTAATAACACAAATTGAGTGGTGGGGTGGCTGGTGGGGAATAAGCAGACCACAGGCCAAGTTGTTAAATCACTTCATCGCTTCCAGCATCACAGGACCTAATCCAAATTTCTCAAAGATAAAACACCCTTCTCACTGATTTTAAGGAATGTTTGATTCAGCTTTAACAGTTCTTTTTTGTCTGTAGAAGAGCTGCTAGGAAGAACCTCAATAACTGCTTCATGGATATTCAAAGCTGATTTAATAACCCAAGTTCAAATCAAACAATTAACTGGTTACAGCTACAAAGATGGTCCAGCCAGCAAGCTTTATTTCCTACCAAAAATCCTCACACCTACAAGTGGCACCTCATCTCCTGCTTTCCATTTGTGACAAATGCCCATCATTACTGTTTAAAAGAAAGAAGATACCTGCATTTTAAACTTCTACAGATTACTTAATTTAGCGACCCACAAGCACAACAAAAGTTTCAGCTTCTTTCGGAGGCAAAGTATTGAGTACCTCAGCACAGAGCAGGAATCAGCTATTCAAACTGAACCTCGCAACCCAAGAGACAAAGTAGCATATGCTGCTTTTTTTTTTTTTTTTTTTGGTAATCAGGTGCAAGCTTGTGGAAATGTGTTATTGTGTTGCTAATAGCAATCACCAACTGGGATTTCATAAAAGGACAACTAGGCTTAGTCTGCCCCAGAAAGGGACTCATGAAAAAGCAGTCTAAGGAAAGAAAAAGCACTCAATGAAACAAAAAACAAGAGATTATCTCCTGCAGTAGAATCTCAACCTGTGATTACACGTGTTATCACTAATCTGTAACACTGTCCAACATCCCAAGGAAAGCTGGAGATGCATGCCCACACATTTTTTCCACTGCAATTCCCTGTCACATAAATGAAAAGGACATTCAAATAATACTCCTGTTACATTCAGGAGACACTCTTATTTTTTTATATATATGACATATAGATATAGCTTTATATGTATTTACAGATTTAGAATGACAGCCAAGAAACCCATGTGTGGTACTGGACTGAAGATCAGCATCCTATACTACATGGCAGCAAGTCAAGTGTCATTTTTGACTTCCTTAATAGACAAATTGCGATCTGAACAGGTATTTTCCTGCCATGCGCACAAAGCTGGATCTAAAAATAATAATAATAAAGCATAAAATTTTTGCAGTCACAGCCACTCTCAAAAGTGCCTACTTTTTGTATAAAAGGACTGAACACAACCAGGAATGGGAAAACATCCATCTCTAAGTAGAGAAACATATAATTTAGAATTTAACATCATCTGAACCAGTGGTATCTTCCTGAGGATCTACACGTGGACATGGCAGAAGAGACCATAGAGCATCACAGGAACCTTGCAAGCTACACCAAGAGCTGCAATTTTCTCCAGGATAGGCTAAGCCAAGCCAGGCACGTCAAGAAGCGCAAAGACCACACAAAAAAAAAAGTAATTTTCTGTGTTTCAGACCCACCAAATTCCAAACACCCTCAGGAATGAGCTGACCTGACAAGCCAACAGAGGCACCCCAGTAGAGCAGGCTAACTCAACAAGCCAAACAAGGTTGGCTCTACAACAAACCATGCTACAAGAGTATCTCAAAGCTTGAGCCTTTAGAGAAATTAGCTGGATAAGGAGGCTCTGACAAGTCAGTTGTGCCTGTGGACATCCACAAGCAGCTGAAGACACATACTATGCTCTGCCACTCTTAATAGTTACCTGTCAAGTAATGTTTTCATCTCTACTGCACTTTGCAAGCCTCTCCTTGCCTGGGTTAGTCAAATCCCTTTCAATGACTTCTCAGGCGAGGCTGGCTGACAAAACTGGATGCTGGAGTGCTCCCATCTCCTCTTTTACTTGTAGCACAGCACCACACAGCTGGGGAAGGCACAGAGGAGTGGCAGTAACATATTCCAAATGCAACGGCAATTTCCAAAATGAGTGGTTCTCTACCAGCTACAATTATAGTTCTCTGGGATACTAGAAATCAGCGAGGTCAAAAGCTACACAAGTAACAGAAAACAGATGAGTGTGTTCTCAAAATCCACAGCTTATGTTGAGGAGTAGGTTAAAAGATATAGCTAAATATAAGAATTCATTATAAACATGATGAAACAAGATGGGAAAATGGTTCTTCCTCCCTGCAGAAAGAACATTTAACTAGGATTTCTAATGCTGAAACGCTGCTGCAGGACTGGGAGCCAATTAACAGCCGACTTCTGCGTTTCACATGTTATACAGGAAAATAACAATTACAGACTCCACATGCTGAAAAATGACTGTGCTGCTGAATCTTGCTGCAAACTGTGACAGGGTCCAAGCCATGACACCTGCTTACATTGGAGAAGCCTGACAACTACTAGCATGAAATTTATAACCATGTTTGGAAATAAATAAGTAAATAAATAAAAATAATAATTTTAAAAAGTCATGATGGCAAAGGACTGACAGATTTGCCCTGGGGTTTCTTGTTGGTGGAATATTTATTCTGCTAGTAAGATATCTACCCACAGATCAGATTAAAAACCTGTCTACTGGAATGAAAACGTAGCTCAACTTATCCAGGATATTAAAGTGTGTAGTGCAACTGACATCTGATCTGATTACTTTTCATGCAAAGCAAGAACAAAACCCAAACTTTAAAAAGGCAAAATAAAAAGTACTGAGAGAAATCCACGTTGGAGGACTAAATACGATTACAGCAGCAATTTCAGATCAGTATCAATAAAAGATTTTATAGACTGCAAGATGCATATCCAACACAATTCAGAATTGACATGTTTTAGGCTGTACACCAATCACTTCCCACAATGGAAATGAATTTTGGAGACACAGAAATCAGAGGCAAGAGATATCTCTGTAGGAAAGATGATACAACACATTCAAATTCTCACACACGGGTTCAGAGAAATCAGCAGCTGACATAAGGAATAAATTGAAAAGAAACAAAAAAGTCTAAAAATAAGAATTATTTAGTTAACTATACTAAACAGGTAGTTTTTGAAAGAAGCTAAAAGAAAATGCCTTCTATATTCAGGAGCCTGACCTAGAAATCTACTGTCACCTAGAAAGAAGAAAGTCTGCAACGAAAGAGCGAAGGGGAAGATGTCCACTAAGTTTGGAGAGGTGCTAAGGAGGCCAGGTCTATTCAAAAACATCAGCTTTAACAGAGAAATTAAACAGTCATGGCTAAGCTGCTTAACATTTCACAACACAGACAATGGCACGAACGATACAATAACAGCAGCTTAAGGGAAAGCTGCCAGTGGAAACCAACTGGAGAAAATGTTGAAACTCTGGGATAAAGAGATGAGTGATAACAAATAAAGCTCTCCAAACTCTTCCAGATCTGGAAAAGCACACAGAGAAAAAACAGGAAAATTAAATTATACTCAAAATATCAACCCAAGATTACTTAAAGAGATATTAAGCTCCTTCCATTCAGTAAACAAGAAGTTTCCTGCAGCATCATCTTAACCACTGAAAAAGGAAGCATAGTTAACCTACACTCTTCTTTAACTACACATAGTTAAACCCATAGTTAACCTACACTCTTCCAGCTCAAAATCTAACAAGTGCATATAAAACAGAAAACACTCTCTCTTTTCTGCAACCACAGAGGCAGGGTAATCCCCAAGATGCCCTCATGTTGTTGTAACACAAAACAGAAGTAGAACACCACAGTCTGTATTTATCCTGTCCAGTTAAACCAAACTCAAACAAATGGTGTTAAAACAGTTACTAGTGCCAAACCTCAAAGTCCAACCAGCCCCAACACTCCCTTCTCCTACCAGAAAGGTGCTATTACCCCAGACCTCACTCCAAAATGTACGAATACTGCACCTCATAACACCTTGAGGGAGGCCCTTTGCCCAGCAAAGCTGTGGCTGCCCCACCCCTGGAAGGGTTCAAGGCCAGGTTGGATGGGGCTCTGAGCAACCCGGGATAGTGGGAGGTGCTCATGGCAGAAGGGTTGCACTAGACAATCTTTAAAGGGCCCTTCAAACCCAAACCAATTTGTGATTCTGATTAGAAGAATGCAATTTACTCACAAACATATCTTCTCTGAGTAATAACTTAGCCAGTGCAGAAGTGAAGACTGAAGTGTGCAGGGAAGGGGAACCCATCCAGCATTAACTGAATTTATTTTTGCATTTGAATTTTGTATTTCTTTTAACATTAATTGGCTGCAAAATCAGTCTCAAGTCAAACATTTTGAAAGAAGAGAGAAGAATTCAAATGCACAAACAATTCATCATCAAGAAGAAACAAACCATTGCAGCACAGACAGGACACACGCTGGCATAATCTGACCACTGGAGGAGGGGTAAGGGTGATGACTTTAGAGTTATTTCCAGCTTACTGTCTGGCAATGAAAGTAAAATCTGAAACTGCAGCTGGACATTTGAATACCTTCAAAACAAATCCCCTGGAAAGGATCAAGTATTAAAATAAGTGAAGTCAATGAATAAACAAGAGTCACCAGAATTGTTATTTCCCAGGAAAAGACGAAGGTATTTCAAATCTGTCATACTGATAAGGCCACAACATCTGCCAGTATCTAAACGGATGGCTAAGCCACCGCGGAAAAACGAAGACATGGCTGATAAAAATTCTGTTGTACCCAAGACGTGATTGTTATATGGCAAATTGAGACCAGATCACATCAAATCACTGCTGGCCTTGGTGGCACATGAAAGAGCAAGCTTAAATAACCCAGGATGTAAGGCAATAAATAGATTCACATCAGAAATATGTACAGGGAGCTTTAGGTATGTGGTGGGTTTCTGGTTCCCTTCTCCATGCTTTTAATTTGCCCATTTGGGGAAGGATGGCCTTCAGGAACTCGAGCTGGAGACAGAATGGACAGCTGGACTCTATGTTTACTGTGTCTCCTAACTCCTTTTGTGACATACTCCAAAACAGGGGTTCTTTGAAGAAAAAGCAGTAGATTCCAGTATCTACAGCTCACATTCACACTGCAAGAGCACACAGCTACTTTAGTGTAACTCATTTTAAGCTGTCAACAACAAGGAAAACAAAAAGGGCATTCCTTTGCTTCCAGGGATTTCAGTTTATAAGTAGTGAGCAGATACCATACCAAATGTAGTAACTTTCTCCTAAGATTGATGCAACCCTCAGCATTCCCACAGATTTCCATTCCTATCAGGCTATCTTTGCCAAAACATATTCTGTTTTCACATTAATGTAAGAATGTCTTACTTTTTAAGAACATCCTGGGCTGTTTCCTAACTAAATGGAAGACAATGAGGCCAAATAACACCTCTCTTCACTGAGCTATACCACGTAGTAAATGAGAATGGCAGATTGCTCAGTGAAATTACTGTTGCGTCAGAAGAAAGCCGGTTGAGAGGAAATGTGAGCTCTGCAACCTCTCAGATACCGGGTACACATTTTTTTACGATAAGAAACCAACAGAAAAGTACTTTCTCTTCTTCTTTAACCCACACCCTTCCCCTTCTTCCCCTCCATTCTTCCTGCACCACAGTTAATGAACTGGAAGACTGGGGCTGAGCTGCAGCTGAGTTGCATCCTGCACCATGCGGAGCCCAGCAGCTCACGCTCCACTCCACATTCATCGATTGTTATTCAGTGGCATCAGTGACAGGACTCCATTTCCAGCCTGTGATTATTTGTTACTGTTGAAAATTATTTTCAAAAAAGGACAGGTAAAGCGCAGACCCAAGTGTTGTCTGATGAAATGATTGCTTATAAAAATGGATCAAAAGTTGAAAAAAAGTAGTTATCTGTGACAACACAGTGGCCCATTTCTACAATTTATATAAGCTCTTCCAAAGATTTTCCTCTGAGCATCTCATTAAATCTAGGCTCCAAAGCTAGAATTGAGTGCATTTATATATTTCAGCTGTTGAATGCTGTCAGGATTCAAAGATAAACTACTTTTTCCAGACAATTTAGATTTTATAATATTTGTTGTCTTCACCAAAGATGAAAGACAGTTGTTGTTTTAAATCATTGCTTTGTACAATCTGGTTTGCATACATTTAACACAGAGCAATTTACAGTCCCATCAATATTTGGAGTGTGGCAAGAGAAAGGTAAGCTGCAATTGGGTACTTTATGAAACATGAGCTTGATTTTCAGACAATCTTTGTTTTCCTGAATTTTCCCTCCAATTTGATTATTTGGAAGGAGGGAGGATTTTGTTTTAGAGTTCCTCACACATCTGCTTTACTGAGGGTATGCTTCAACCCATCCATTTTTCAGCCATAAGCTTTTACTTTAGAGCACTCTTAGCAGGTACCAGAAAAACCCCATCACATAAAACCAGAGCTCTTCCTCTACAAAACTGCATTTCAAGACAAAACCAACACATCAACATATTACACTCATTTAAATAGCAAGTGACAGGCAAATTTAATTGCTTTTCAAAGAACTTCAAGTGTGCTTCATCTACTCCATTCACCCAATCCACTTCCCAGCTAATGGATGCTTTTGAGGCAGGTCTGTGCTGAACCACTCGTGCCTCAAGCCAGCCAAGATGAAAACAAGCCATAGGGTACCAAACATTTTGCTTCTGCCCCTCCAAAGGAAGAAGCAGTCAGAATGCAGACTTTATACTGTCTCAACAACCCCTCTTACTGACACTAATGTGAAATGGTGATTATATGAAAATAAAGGTGAGGAAAACCTCTCTGCTTCCTACCTGTCACATCAAACATTACATTTATCCAAACAGCAACTTTCCAAGAGCTCTGCCCTTGCTTGTATCTGTCCCCTAAAACTGCCAGAGACAAATCATAGTGTCCAGCTGTGGGACACAGAAGACATCTTCCCTCTCTGTACGAGAGGCCTGAAAGCTGGGCTGGTGGCCAAATTCCTACCAGCTGTCTGCTTTTCCTCAGGAGCACACCTAGGGCTGGACAGCGGCAAAACTCAAGGAAAACCTCTTGTGTGCCCATCCTTCCAGGACACCTGCACAGCATTCTCTGCACAGCCAGCTCCAAGGCTGCAGCATTCTGCCTGGGCATCTCCACACCTCTGTGTTCAGCAGCTCAAGCAATCCCCTTGTTTGGGAAAGATGAAGAAACACAGCCATGGCAGTGCCTCTTCTGGCCTGACTGAGCATTCCCTGAGCTGACAGAACCACAACACCCCAGAGAATGTCTCTCCAGGCCCTTGAAAACCAATACCCCAATACCAGCAGCTCCCAGTCACTAACGAGCACTTACCCAAGAGCCAAAGTGTAATGTTTGATAGCCTGCGAGAGAAGAGAGATTAACTTCTTCATTTGACCAGATGCCACTGAGGGACTTTCTGTACTCAGCTGAATGCTTATCTAGGCCACTTTCTAACATTCTTTTTTGATACTGCAAACTTTGGTATAAACAATTAAAAAAACCCCAAACTTATTAATTTTTAACAATTTCTGTCAAGCCATTCCCAGGCTTTAAAGAAACCTCTCTTCAGCTATAGGAAAAAAAAATTACACTCCTTTTTACATCCACAAGTCTTCAATTTTTATTTATCCTTGCAAATCTGTCAGTATTGTGATATGAGTATGCCTGGATGGCATCTGCAGCTCTTCAGGCCCAAAGATTCGTCTGTCCAATGAAAAGCTACAGTGCCTTTTTTGGTTGAAAACAAAACTATTGTTTTTCCTTTCTAGTTTATTCTATTTAAATTCAAAAATATTCCAGCCTTAATCTTCCCATTTTTACTTTTCTTGGATTGTTACTTCCCGTTCATAGAAAATGTTACTGGTTCATTCACAGAGTCTAATGTGGCACTACACTGCATTTCATATAGTTTTAATTAATAGCTTAACAGAGCTACTTGATTTTTATTACGGTGAGAATCTACAACTTTCCTTCTTTCATAACTGCTGCCATGATATTTACAGTACATTTGAAGGCAACTTCCAACAGCCTTTTTCCTGTGACCTAAATATTATCCTTTCTCTATAAAATTCTAGGAACTGGCTCACTGAAAATAGCTGGAGGAAAGAACAATTTTCCCAATCCTAAAAGGAAGAAAAGTCCAGACATTAAATCACAAAGAGTCTGTCTTTGAAAGAATTATGTCAAAATCTCTTAAAATAAAAAAGAAAACTAAGCAAACCAAACCCATAATTCTCTTCAGTGCATTGGATTCATTTCAGCTTGCACTTGTGAGAAGTTGCTCTCTCCCCATCACATATATCAATAGAAACTTATATTAAATTAGCATTATTTGAATCAGAAACATCTGCAAAAGGTCATCACTCCTAAAACAATGCTCACCTAAAACACTGAAGTCAAAGACTTTAAGAACGCCACTGATTTTGCTGCAATATCCTTATGCACAAAACCCAGTCCTACAGAAAAGAACCATACCCAGCAACCAGCCAGGCTTACTGTACATTTACTACCAGGTTTCCACTCAGACTTCATGTCAGACAGATGGGGTGTTCACAGACCCAGCAGGATCACTCTCAACAGCCACAGCAACAAGAAACCTCAACAACAAGCATCTGGACAAAGTTACATTATCAAATTAAACACGGGATTTGCAGGACCTCCCCAGTGACCTTGCAGATAAGTTGAAAAGGATGAATTGAGAAATAACAAACATCACCTGAGAGGAACTGCCTCTTGCTCTTTTATGGGTATTTAGATTTTAGTTAGCACTCTGCACTTACTATTTTCATGTTAAAATCATTTGGGACAAACCACTGCCATAGCTTTATCCGCAATGCACAACTGGCACTGCCTGCACTGTAAAGCCCATCAAAATAGCAGAGATGGCAGCAGGTGCAGAGAGAGACAGATCCTACAAAAAAACAAAAAAACAAAAAAAAAACAAAAAAACAAACCCAAACTGGCAACAAGCTTTGTGTGGGTGATGTAATTTTTCAAATCCTGTGTAATTTTGTCTTGATGTTTCTGAGGCAAAGAGAAAACTGGGAGGAAAAACTAACACAGCAGGGAGGATAAGGGAAGGTCTAAAACTCATGTTAATGAAAGAGCCAGCAAAGGACTCTGTGGAAGGACTAGAGAAAAGGGCTCCAGAGAAACATCCCCTTCCCAACCCACAGCTTCCAGGCAGCTTCTCATTAGCCCTTTCTGAGAAAGGCCACCCCCAGGACATTTCTCTATCCACAATCTCCACACTTTTCTATGGGACAGTGAACATCATGTAGACCTTGGTCCTTTTCTCTCTTCTTCCAAGGACCTTGCTGCAGCATCCTTGAAACAAGTGCTTCCCCCGCGTTGCTCCTTGGGTAGGATTTAATGCCATGGATCCCTTCCCAGAGTTTCCTCTGGAAGGGATTATGAACTTTCACAGCTTCAAAGGCAGGCAGACAGACAGACAGAAAAGTTAATGAATTATCATAGGCAGTAGTGGATTAAGGGTCATGAGCTAATGTCTCAGCTCTATGCTCATCCCATTAAAATGCAGAGTCCTGTTTAATATTAGAACCAGCCACAGCCAGAGATTCATGGTCACCACCATATCTGGACGTGGGTTAGAGAGGAAGACCATGCACTCATTCCCATTTAGTACCATTACTCCCTCCCACAAGCATTATGGTTAGGGCTGCCATTTGTTGAAATAATATCACACGACTCTAGGAAGAGCAGTGTATGTTACTTTACTTCTGTAAGAAGAGTTCAGTATCATCTCACCACAAAGACTCTGGTGTCATGTTCCACCCCAACTCCCAAAAATTAGGTAAACCTAAGGTAGAAACACAAGAAGGTGGCACCTGTACAGAGCAAGTCCTGAGGAATCCTGCCTGACCACTCATTTTGGACAGAGGCATCATTGACTTCATAAGCTTTACCACACCTCCCATAATATTCTACACAGAATGACCAAAGAGACCACTTCTCACACTTCTGAAAATTATTACTGGTCCCCAGACTGTGGAATCATCAATAGTGTTTTTAAAAAACCTTTAACAGAAGAGGAATACTGTTAAAAAGCCCATGTTCACAACAACACTGTTCAGACTTAGGTCTTTGGACACTCTTCTGCACTCTGTAGGATACCATTACTGTAGGTTAAAATTAAAAAATAAACCCACTTGTAATTGCTACAATGAATATTGGTAATTTAATGAAACAATTAAATGAGATGATGGCATCTAGCAAAATAGCATCTTTTAAAAATATTAGTTATTAAAAAAAATGTTTTCCTTTATTTTTTAATACAGTTTGGGACATTTATTGTCAAAATATTGCAAACATCTATCAACCATCACAGCTTGAGAACTTGCTCTTTTTTTCCATTTGAAACGTGGGCTTTCAAAGCCTCTGTTTATGCTTCCATTTTGGCAGGTTCTGCAGGATTATTTTATTTCCCCAGTTACAACAGCAGTAAAATTATTCCAACTTAAGAAAAAATTTCCTATGTTTTGGCTGAAGAGAAAGTCCTTCAACCTTCCCCTGACATTTTAAATGAACAACCACAAAATTTCCAAGTAATGACTTAAAAATAGGATGCTACAAACTAAACTTCATGTATCAAGAGGGCCAAGGGACACAAAAGGGCATCGAAGACAGAGGTAAATGCAACAATAAATACATATTGAAGGCTGTGGTCCCTCTGTCAGCTGTCAGCAGATCCTTAAAATTACAACCTAAGGGCTCAACTTCTTCGTTACCTTGAGAATCTCAGCTCGGTTCGATGACATTCTTTTCTTGTCCTAAAGTTGTGTCCTACTTAAAAACTACTTGGTTTTGCCCCAGAGACATCTGTATTTCAGTTTTCTGGCTAATGACCACAGGGACTAGGTTGTGTTGTATGACCTCCATTTGTAGCTTGCAAAGTGCTTTGGGCTTGTTTAGAATAGGAAAATAGGAAAAAATAAAAGGAAGAAGGGGCATGTGTTTATTTGCTATGTCTGGGTTTACAAAATTCCAGTATTTAATTAGATGGTTGGATTTCTTTTTATTTCTCTTTTTTTTTTTTTTTCTTCTTGAGGGAGAAGCCTTTAAGGCACAAAATGGCCTGAATTCACAGAGAACTTGTTCTTCAGCCTTATCAGTTGGAGGCAATTTTCACAAAATGGAACATTCCACATAGAAGAAACTAGAGTCTCAGCTTTTTTCTTATTCTCTTCCCATACCTCAAGCAGCCAGCTCTCTTCCAAGTGGACTGAAAACAAGATTTCATTTGAGTGTATGTGGACAGAAGAGGAGGTAAAAAAAGACTTTAAGAGGCTATGTGATATTCCAGTTTTACTGTGCTTCCAGGCTTCTATCTCAAGTCTCAGTTTACAAGAAAAAGATGCTCTCTTAATACTCCCACAGCACACTCGGGAGTCATGCTGGACTCTTTTCTCATTGCCCATCACTCCCAGTGGTGCTGGGCCAAGCCCGTGTGTGGGGACACCTGCACATCCCTGTCCCCACGCTGCTCACACAGCTGCCGGCCGGGCACAGCTTGGCACAGCCCTGGGTAATTCCAACTGCTGCACCTGCCAGCCCCCCTGGATCAGCGCTGTGCTAGCTCTGCAAAACCAACGGGAGCAGAAGCATGCATCGGGAGGAGGGGAGAGAAGAAAGCAAGAAAAATAACCCCTGAAATGCAGGCTAGAAACAGACCTGCTGAGCAAGACTTCACCTTTTTACAGTCCCTTTCCTGACCGCAGTTATGTTAATACTTATTTTCCACTTTTTAGAAATTAAAGCTACTTTTTTTGTTTGTTTATGAACAACTTAAGCCTCTGGTTTCTGAGTTATCAGCTAAGCAATTTTACCAAGGGCTTTTTTTAAATTTTATTTTTCAATTTTAACATATACTTATGCTACATTTTCTGCACATTACCAGGTCTTTGCAACATACATATTCGCTCCGCTTAGATTTATCAAAGTTGAATACCATTCCACGTACAGCAAAGCTAACTTTAAGAGTCCTTCATAGGTCAGTAGGTAAAATCCTGCTTTGATGGAAGTAAAGAACAGCACACTTAAAGCTATTTCTGCCTTTAAGTCACTAACTGAATTATGTATCAGGAAAGGAGATCAAAATTATAGAACAGGAATATATTTTGGTACCAACCAAATAAATACTATTTGTTTTGCACAACTGCTCAAACTAAAATACCTATAAAGGAATAAAACCCCACAACTAGCACCAGTTTCACAACACTTATAAAAATATTATTAGCTTTGCAGTATAAATTACTTTATTTCTCCAATCACACAAATTCACGATCAAGTCATTGCCAGTCACCACATGGTAGCAAGACACATTCCCAGCTGCATCCTCTTAGATTGCAGGGAATGAGGTAAATCTCTAACTGCTGTCTTCTGAGTTTAATTCCCTTGATTGTGCAGCAAGTTGCACATGGAACTGTCACAGGCAAGATGCTACTGCTGCTGGGCCTGGGTAACAGCCAGGATCACCTGAACTGTGTCAGGACCAAAGAATACCCATGGTGTCTCAAAGCCATGCTCCTCCACACACTGGAGATGTTGTACATGCTGTTTCCAACCAACTTGGGAGGAAATAGAATTCACAGGACTGGGTTCTCTTTTACCAAGATCTCAGGGATTTTGGGCCAGGCCACAGTGTCCCTACTGGCCTCAAATTCAATTAGTTACAGAAATACCTCCTTAACACCTTAAAGGATGGCTGATGGAGTCATACACTTCACAATGTCAACCTATAAATAAAAGCACTGTCAAAGTTCCTATCATCCAAACATCTTCTTGTATTTTCTTCCCCACAAATACATATTTTTAAGGCAAATCAGATCAAATACTTCTCCAGACACTATGTTCTATGTTGTATTTAAAGAGATGCTGCTCTTTAGACTCTGTGGTAAGGACAGGAAATGGAAATAACTAGTGTATCATCTTCTGAAACCAAAGGACTAGGAGAGACAGGCTCACATATTGCAGAGACACCAGCCTGCCAAAATACAAATATTTGCAAGTTGTTGTATTTGGGTTCCTCATTAGCTAAATTGATATCATTTCCTGCAATAAGGAGAGGGGGAAAGTTGGAAGTAGTGATCCTATTAGGTTGTCATACTGGCACACAAAAACACAGTGTGGTAACATTTTTTTGTGAAGACAAAACACTGATGTTAATTCACAGTGCAGACAGAGGCATGAGCCAGAGAAAGTATTTATATACACACCCTCTCATATTGCATTCAAAACAGAAGCTCTGGAAACTGGTATTTTTGCTTAAAATGAAGTGTCAAGCTTTTGCCCTGACGAGAACACCAAGAAGGCTCGCTGGAAGCAAGCGGCACCACAGAGGCAGCCAGAGAAAGTTTCACGCTGAATTTGTACCAAATGCAGCAGCAACCCTACATCCAGTGCAACCATAGACTGACACCAGAGTGGCTTTCTCTAAACCACCCTCTTTTTTTTTCCCCATCTGAATCAATTTTTTTCTTCCCTTACGTGCAATCTAAACCTGCCCTCCTTCAGCTTGAAGTTGTTACGCCTTGTCCTGCTGCTACAGACCTCGGTAAAAAGCCTCACTCCAGCTTTCTCGTACATCCTTTAAACATTGAAACACCACAATAAGACCTCCTCAAAACCTTATCTGCTCTGAACAACCCCAAGTGTCTCAGCCTACCCCCACAGGAAAACCCTTCCAGCCCTCTGACCATTTTCATGGCCCTCCTCTGGACCCCAACAGGTCCATTTCTGTTTTGTACCCAGGATCCCAGCACTGGACACAGACCTCCAGAGAGAGCAGAGGGGCAAAATCCCTTCCCTGGAACTGTTGGTCCTGCTGGCTTTTGATGCAGCCCAGGACACAATGGGCTTTCTGGGCTGCAAGCACGTGTTGCTGAGTCACCTCCAGTTTTTCATGGACCAACACCCCCAGACTGCACTGACACTGGTGATGGCCTTGACCCATGTGCTCGACCTTGCACTTGGACTTTATGAATTCCATGAGGTGAACAATAGGGAACAGATACATCAGCACAAATTGTCCGAGAGAGAGAGAGACTCTAACCCCAGCTTAAGCTCAGCACCGACACTTTCACAACAGGCACATGTTCAGGGCAATCTGTTTGTTTCTGCTGTCCATGTAGGCACCCTAGGGCAAGGAGCTTAAACTTAGATGTCTGAGGTAAGGGGAGACAAATCCCATCCTCACTGACTCAAATGCAAACAGCTTTTATTTTAAGAAAGGTGATCAGTGTTAGAATGTGCTTGAGTCATTCTCGCAATTCAAGGCCACCTCTCAAATTCTCCTCCAGACCTCCAGCTTTAGGACAGGCTCCCCCAGCCTGTCTGTGCTTTCTACCACTTTATCACTGCCCTGTGCATCCCTGTGACCACCCCTGGTTTACCAGGACAAACGACCTGCAGCTGGGGCAGAATGTCAGAAAAGCATTTCTTTTTCTAAATGTATTTTTATTTCTGATCCGTCAGCTACAAAACTGTAAGCATCATTTATGTAGAGTGTTTACCAGAGGCAGGAGAGCAAAGGAGCAAGCTCTCACTGATACACAGTTTTGAAGCACGTTATTTACCACTAATGATAGCTTTGTTTCTTGCAGAAGTTTAATTTCTTCTCCCATTACAGAGAAATACACAGTTTCCCCAGGCAGGTCCTGATAATCTGAGCTTCTGGTGCAAACCATGCCCATGTGAAAGACTCTCCTCCATAATAACATTAGTGAGATCAGTCAGGATGCCTAGGTGTATCTGCAAGACTTCATTCATGCAGAAATCATTCACTACTGAGGAATGTACTTCAGGTATCTTCATTTCTCCAGGTATATTACCAAATTGATTTGCTCTCAAAAGCCAAGTAGGGCATATGCAGGCTTGCTCCTACTGCTGTGAAGGTTTTGGTCAGCAGAAGCCAAACATCAGGACAGGTGCTGTGCTGCAGATGTTATAAAAATGAAAAATAGCAAGAATTCTTATAGAGACTTAGTATAGAACTAGCCTGAAAAATAGCTAAAATCTAGTCAGAGCAGGCTGGATAGCCAGTGGGTCACCCTGCTTGGGTAGTGAGTGCATCTGAACTAGCTCCCTGCAGCCTCTTGCACCAGCTGTACCTCCATCAGGAGCAGCACAGCACAGTCTTATTTACACATTTTACTGACCCTCAACCAACACATCTGCACTGCTTTCTGTGCCCCTACTTCCCCTCACCAGTCAGCCATTTCCTGTTGTAATCCTGAATCTTTGCAGGTATTTCTGAATATTTCTTTCAGCTTCACACCATTGTGGGGGGGCGGTGCAGGGGGAAGGAGATAAGGGAATAAATCTGCAACCTAAATTGCGACTGAGTGAAGAGGACACTCCAGTTTGGATTGCTTTTACCACTTAGGAAGCTCCATGGCAGGTGGAGCTGTCATTAATCATGCACAATGACAAGCTGCTACTCTCAATCATGGTTTGTGATCAAATTCTGCACTAATCAGGAGCTTCAGTGCAGGCTGGCTGTTCAGCAAGGTTAAAAATCCAGATGATATTTTCTTTAAGATTCCTCTAACATTTAGTAATAGAATCACAGGGGCAAAAAAAAAAAAACCCTCAAAAAAAACCACATAACCCCCCACTAACAAACATCCTACATGTGAAAAGGAACAGCTATACCACACACCTTCAGCTGGACTATCATGCACAGGAAGTTCTTAAATGGACCAAAATTTGTCTTTTAGTTTTAAGGGTAATCAACAATCCTCTTTCAAACCCATTTTACAGCTGCACTTGGAGAATAAACAGGTTTCCTTTAAAATATCTTTGGAAAAATGTCATGTTCTTATAAACAAAAATTACAACCAAAACATTTTTTGTCAAGTCAGTATAAAGGGACCTTTATCTGTAATTTCAAGGTAATTAGGTATGTCAGGAATCATGTGTAACACAATGCACAAATGCACAGTTAGCAAGTTACCTGTCAAAAGGTATTTATTTGTCTTGAGAGGGAGAACATGCTGTTCTCAATGGAGGGCCACATTTTAGTGGATGAGCTGCCGGCAGGAGCAGCCCTGTTCAGATTTCTCATCATAGGCGGTTTACAAAATCTCAGACTATACAGGTTTGTGAAAGATCGATAGCTAAGTTTCAGAAATAGCTGGAGTAAAAAGCAAAAAACAGTATCTAGGTATCTTCGCTTGGTGGAAGCATTCTCTGACAAAGCCCCTCTGAAGATGCCCGCTTTGTTGACTGTGCCAACCAGGAGCCTGCATGTGCCAAAAGACTGTGGTAAGCTGAGCTTTCAGAGAAAATAAAACTTTACTAAATAAACACAGAGAACAAGGGCTCAGAATGGCAACATGGGCAGGCATGCCATGACATCACTGCTGCCAAAGTCATCTTAACTCTTCCTTTTTCAATTCTTCTCTCTGCCACTGAATTTGGGTCCATCGCTGATGCAAAACAGGAAGAAACTAATGTCTCATAAATGCTGTGTTCTCTACCCATCCATGTAAAGGGCAGCCTGCCACTGTTGAGCCTCTGTTACCCACACAACTCAAACACGAATGACAGAAAACTTGCAGCTTAAAGAATTTTTCTTCTAATTTTCTGAGAGAACATAGCTGAGTCACAACAAGATTTACAACAAACACTACAAAGATTTCAACTATTTATTATATCTAATTTAACTGAAAAGTCAGAAATTGAGTGACTTACAATTCATTAACAGCTTACTTACACTATTTAATTTTGGCTACTTACTTCTGTATAGGGAACACAGTAACATAATTAAAGCATATGACCACAGAGATTGTAAAAGGCTGCCCGCCCAGTTGGGGTTTTTACCAAGTCACACTAACTAGTTGTAGGTTAAAACCCTCTGCAAGATCTTGAGTGATCACTCACTGACTATTTTACCCAGTAATTAAATTAAAGCCCTCCTCCCACAGAGTGGGGAAAAGCAAAACAAAAACATCATAGACAGTAAGGTCACGAGATCATCTACCTCAGCAGCCGGCTACTGTCAGCTAACACAGCATACAGAGGACTAAAGGGGAAATAAAACCCTCCAGCAACGAAACTGCCAGCACTTCAAAACAACAAAAAATAATAGAGAAAGGACTGCGACTTCATTTAACACAACACTCACCCCTTTGGTTTGCAAAGCCATTGGTGGCCACATCGTGCTGGTTTTGCTCTTTATTTCCAGCTACCAAATTGCATTTAGAGACTTACTTAGCATGCTTTCTGTTTGTGCATCCTCAGGAATTACTGACACACATTCACAGATGGAAGGGGAACAGAACAGGACTTCAAAGATACAGACCTTACACTACAAGCAAAGAGAGAAAAAAATTCCAGAAACGCAGGGTAGGGAGGAAGACACCACAGACAGGGCCAGGCTGGATGAAGCTCTGATTTTGAGGTGCCTCTTCCAAGCTAAACCATTCTATGATTGTGAAAGGAGCAAGCATATAGCACCATAGAAAAACAAGACAGAAATGTGAGGAAATAAACACCACACCTTCAGAAATTTGATTCCACTAAAATGAGTTGATTTTATTTAATTATATTCTTTTTGCCCCAGGAACAGTGACCACTGAATTCCTAAGACCCAGACAGCTTTTTATTCATGCAGGTCTTACTGCTGTAAGACTTGGTAAGCCCGTGTTCTCCAAACTGCAGTAGCTTGAGAGTCCTGCTGGGGGAGAGAATTCCAGGAAAACAGGGCAGAAGGCAGGAGCCAGCCTGAATGTGTCCTCTTGGAGAGATAAACAGACTCATTTGCACATGCTGCATACACAGCTCTTCCACGAGGCATTTACATCTTACGAGTATGTACTGCTAACTTGCATTTTCAGAAAACCTTAATTCTACTTCAGACATTTAGATTTTCCTTCTATTTTGGGGAAAGTTTGCTACAGATTGTTTTTTAAGACATGGAAAAGGGATGAACAACAAAAAAATATGCAGTACTACACACAGCAGGGACAGTAACAATGACATTGCTGAAATGCCCAAGGGAATTCTAAGCCAACCAGATACCAAGATATGCCACACAAGATAGAGGAGTAAAGTGTCCTAAAATTCATTTTTACGACAAAGTTTCCTTAGGCCCCCTGTAAACCGTTCTTGGGATAATCAACAATGGAACACCAATGCAAGGTTCTACGTGAAGTCACTGAAATGTATGCAGGCTCCCTTCCGCTCTGCAGAACTCCAATTAGTGTCTAATCAATAAGTTTATTTGCCTGCCTAAAAGTAAGATCCAACTTCTGGTTTACATGGGAAGCATTTTTAATGAGGCAGGCTGATGCAGGTACTCTTTCTGGAAGGTAAATCGTTCTTGGAAGCTTTCCATTAAGAGACAGCGGAAACTCCACCACTAACTCTTAATTAAGTGCTCTATTGCTTTGGGTTTGTTTTTAATTATTTTTCTTTGTAGATAAGTCATTAATAATTGAGTATCTGCTTGCCTGAGTCATGACACTGTGAATATACTAAGAAGAAAACCAGTGGCAGTTGTCCATCTGAGCAGCAGTCAGTAGAGCTTTAAAGTGGTCTAGAAGGCTTCTGTTCCTCCAAAATAATTTTAATCAGTTTTCCCCCACCCTCCAAAAATACGCAGAATGGAGAGGCTCCTGCTTTGGAAATAAACTCACCTTGTGAAAGCAATGCACACTGCCACAACTGTGTGTTTATTTTTGCCTCTATATAACAATAGGCACCCACAAACTGCCCAGATGCTTTGAAGACAGATGTGCACACAGTGACATCCCCATGTCAGCCACCTAAGAGTTGTACCCACAGGATGTTGCATGTGACACTGCTGCATGAACAGTGCACCTCACTCATACAGCACCGCTTCCCTTGCTATCTAGATTTAAAAAACCAAAAATCTCTACTTACTACCTAAGCATCTAGGCAAGAAAAACATTTCGTCTCTTTAATAACCTACTTCCAGACATTAGTCTATGCAGGATTGTACATCCAGGACTTGATCACAAACTTGCTGTGCACCAGAAATTATGATGCTCTCCCTTTGTAAGGGACAAAGTGGATTTGGGGACTCATTGCTTTACAAAATTAGTATTCTCCTACAAGTAAAACAGTCTCAATCTCCAACAGACAGAAAAAAAAATCTTTTCAGATCCCCTCTTCTGGTCAGCCCTACTAAGCCGTTGATGCTAATGATTTTAAATGGCCTCATGGAGACAAGCCTGCAGGGTTGGGTAGGGCAGGGGGAAGATGCTGCTTCAGTCACTTCATAGTGGCTGTATCATTTGACACACAGTTAGTCAAAATGCTATCTATTCAACACAGTGTGCAGCTAATCTAATCTAAAGCAGCATGCAGGCACTGCTGTGCTATGGAAACATTCAACAATGCAAACATGATTAGCCACATAGGTGGAGCTTTACATGCAATTGTTTTGGGAGAGAGATTTAACACTGTCACAGCGACAACATGGCCTCCCTCTTCACATCTGTCTTACCAAGACTCACTTCAGACTAGACTTTACCCTGCCAGATGCAATTTTCCTCTACTTCTTCCTAACCTGCTCATCTTGCATCAATCATGGCAATTTAATAAAGAGGAAAAAATATTAATAAAAGCATTTGCTGCTTGTTATGGTTCTGGCCAGTCAAGTTGCACTAAAGAGTGCTTAGATTGTATTAGGAAGATATTAAGTACACATATTAAGAATAAAAAATGCTTTTATCCTGTAACAACAAACAAATCAAGAAAACAAATAGCAACCTACAACACAAAGACCTCCATCAGACCTGTAAGTTAAACAAGCATGTTAAATAAAACACTCAAGTCTCTGAGTCAGGAATGCCCCAGAGATATGGGAGAAGTGAAAGATTTACTTCCAACAAGTTTGACTGTGGTAAGGCAAAACCCAAGGGTTTCCAAACTCAGAAGTAATAAGAACTAGTGTTCCTTCTGCCAGTGTTTACCTGCCACCATTCTGAGATGTGCCCATCTCTGTAAGCTCTCAGGTTTTCTCAAATTACTTTTGTAAATAGTATCCAAAGGGTAGGGTGGCCTTTAGCTCAGTCCACTTCAGCCCAGCTAAGGCAATGATGTTAGTCAACCCCAAACTGCCAGCAATAAGCCTTTTGGCACACCCATTGGGTATTTCCAGAAGTATCAGCAGCTTTATACAAGGTGAATGTGTGTATATTTAAGGACTGTTCCTAAGGTCCAGCCAACCTCTACCCCTAGGGCTGGCTAATCATGCCACAGTCCAGATCTCAATCATCACAGAACACACTGTCTTCACCTTCCCAAAAATGCAAGTCTCCCTGCAGTTGTGAGCAGTGCTGCAAACTGACTTGAAAATATTAAATAAAAAAGATTAAAAGTTCTCAAAGAGGATTTAAATACAGGCAGCAAGTCAGCACTTCACTTCCTACAATCCTTTCCAAGAGAGATTAGGGCACAAGGGCTCAATACCTTGAAAGTAAAATAGCTACAAAGAATGTTGATTTTCTTTCCTAGAACAGTGGCCGCAGAAGATAAGAAGCACAAGTACTTATGTTTTAAAACTGAATATGGAACTATTTAAGAGATACTGCCAGTGAAAGCATTAAAGTGACACCATCAATTTCACACCTAAATTCTTTAAAAAATATTAAAACTTCCAAATAGAATTTGGCCCTTTTAAAATTTATCATTAATTTTGTGTGCCTTCAGTGTATATATGTACAGCCATAAATACATGTAAGTGTCTACATAAGCATGCAAATATATGCACACACACAAGTTGGTATCAATGATATCCCCGGAATGTAAACTAAAGTCTGAATTTTCACAAAAACAAATTTCAAAGATATCAGTATCTACTACTTTATTGTTGTTGCTTATTTAAAAAAAAAAAAAAAAAAAAAAGTGCAGAAATAAAAGGCAGCCTATCTTCTTAAAGGTGAAACAGGACATTTGTCTAATATAGGGGACTACTGTAGCCCCTGAATGTCCAGTGAAAATAGTTGAAAATATTTGCAGAGTTCTGCCAACCCATAATTAATACTGAAGCAGAGCACTCTTTTATTACTCTCAATCCTCCCTTGAAACCTCTGCTATTTGGACAGCCCCGTTCACTATCCTTTTATGCCAACAACCCACAGGAAGGCAGTTTAAAAAAAAAAGCAACCTGAAACATCTTTCCCATTTTATCCCTCTGCACTTGCATGACGCCCCAGCAGCAGCTCCACTGGCCCCATCCCTCAAACTGTGTCATCAGATCTCCAACCCCCTTCCTCACTTGTGCCACAAATAAAATAAAGCAGGAATTACACGTTCCCTCTGCCATCAGACTAAGCCTGCGGCAAAGAAGTTCTAAGATACCTTAATCCTTTTGGCTGCCTTCCGTCACGCTGTGCCTCCTAGATGCTCACAGCTCCCCCCTATCACTCTATAATAGTGCCAGCTGGCCTCTCTTAGCCAGCCTCTTTTTTTTTTTAAATGAAAAAAACCTCACAAATTTAAAAAAAAAAAGTGCAGAAAAACAAACCCTTGAATATAGTATTTCATTCATGGGTTGGTTCTTACCAAGTTGTGACTTGTATAATTAATCATAATTTACAGCAGCATAGCATAGGAACAATTATTTAAACATTTAAAAACAAAGTGGGTTGCTGGCACTTTACAATGCTGACATATTTAACATCCAGAACAAATCCTTTTACTGCTGTCTTTAAAACAAAGGCACACATTTTTCTGTGAGTGAGATCTCATTTTGCAGCACTTTCCTTCCTCCTGCAAGAAGGCAGCTATTTTCAGTATTTCCCAATTATAAAAGTGGTTTTACTGGGTGAAAAAAACCCCAAACTTATAGTTGCACACCCAGGTCTTCACGATCCCCTTATGCCATTGAATGAGAATTTTCAAATAAAGGATTGGGGACAGGAAGGAGAGGTATAGAAAATGGATAAATATTTCCCTTTTACCCACCATGCAACATTAGCAAGAGGCAGACTTATTTTTAGCTGATTTTCTTCTACTACCAATAGTTCCTTGAATATATTTCCTAGTGGTTAAACTACCACTACGCCAGCTTCTATGCTCATACTGGCAACTATTTATTTAGGCATTCTGTCACCATGGGAAGAGCAGATCTCTATTCTTCCTCGCATTACAGAGCCTTCTGGAGCAAGCAGGTTTATTTTATATCCCATAGGGCACAATAATGTAGGAATAAAAAGTTATGGGAGGGGGTAGAGGGTAGGAAAGGGAGAACACATCATGTACTCCTGCTGACAAACTCAAAGCACTCAGCAAGATTTAAATGACTGTGGAAAAATCTCAACTTGATATTCCTGGAGCAGAAGTTGAAAGCATGATTTTAGAAGACCAGAAGCACTATGCTCAATTCCACAGAGTCTAATAATTTCCTCAGAATCAGTTTGGTCTCAGTTTTGGTTTTAATTTACGCAGAATAAAGTCAGCTCAAAAAATCCCAGAGACTAGATCAAGACAGGAACTGATGTGCCCCTAGTGAATGGGTTTTAAGAATCCCAACTCCAATGGCTTTTATTAGAATAATCCTAATATAATATTCTTGCAATTATGTCTTTCTTCAGTGTTTAAGTTTTTAATGACAGGTACAAAAATCAAAGCCCAGCTGAGTCCAAGTGGTGCCAAAAGGCTGATGCTACCGTGCACACCCTAGGAGAGCCTCACTTCTCCTTCTCAACTAATCAACTGGACCAGGACAGGCACTTTCAGTGTTGTCACAGCACAATGAGAGAAATTTAACTGTTCCAACATCCAGCTTATCTCGAGGACCTGAGCTCAGGAATTCTTATGAACTGAGAGGGAGGTGATTCTGCCCCTCTACTCCACCTTTTTGAGACCACATCCGCAGTGCTGCATCCAGCTCTGGGGCTCTCACCACAGAAAGGACATTGCTGGACCAGGTCCAGAGGAGGCCACAAAAATGACTGGAGGGATGGAATACCTCTTCTGTTAGGAAAAGCAGAGTTGGGTTGCTCAGCCTGGAGAAGAGAAGGCCCCAGGGACAACTTACTGTGGCCATTCAGTACTTGAATGGGGCCTGTAAGAAAGATGGGTACAAACTTTTCAGCAGGGCCTGTTGCAGTAGGACAAGAAGCAAACATTTTAAACCAAAGGGGTTGATTTATATTCCATATAAAGAACTTTTTTACAAGGAGGGTAGTAAAACACTGGCACATCTTACCCTGTGGAGAGGTGGCAGGTGCCCCATCCTTGGAAATGCCCAAGGTCAGATTGCACGGGGCTTTGAGTAATCTGCCATAGTTGTAGACATCCTTGACCATGGCAGGTGGATTGAAATAGACTTTAAAGGTCCCTTCCAACTCAGTCTATTCTGTGATTCCTTGAACTGCATTCAGCATGAAGGTATTTAATTTGAATCTTCATATTCCAACCATTGGCCATGCACCTGACAGCTCAGCATCCAAACATTCAGCTCTGCATAACCCAAAATGCTTTGGTTAAGCCCCGCCCATCAATCACAGCAAAATAAAAATACTCATATGGAAATAATGCAAGAAACCTTCTCTTAGGCAGGAATATTAACCTTAACACAGTTCTTGGTTTTGCTGATAAGCCTTGCTAAATGAACCATGTTTCCAGCATGCCTGAAAAAAATTCTCAGCCAGAGACCAGTAGGTCCAACCAAGTCGCAAGCTGGAGTCGATCCAGATGATCTCCCATGACAACAAAAGGGAAAATCTATCTCTGCAGACTTCAGTGATCACAGAATGGCTTGAGATATGATATCATCCTGAGTTCAGTTAGACACAGATGACTCTTCCAGAGAGTTATGACATCCCATTGCTCTTCATGCTCTACTCCAAGTTATTCATCAACCTGCTTTACCACAGGTTCTGAAATTATCTTGTGCCTCTTCTAAAGCCATTGGAACTACTTCAGCATTTTACAGTGAGGTTGTAATACCCTGAAAATAAGGAGTTTAGCATCAAAGATAGCTATTTGTAATCTTCCAAACTTGTCAGCAGTATACAGATAATGCTGCACTGGAGATCAAGTATAACCAACTCCTTCAACCTGGTTTTGTTCATTGTTTTTCTCTAGATAAAGAAACTTGTTAAAAAAAATCATTAAATGTATATGTCAATCATATTTCTAACAGAAGTCATTTTGGTGATAAAACTTAGCATATTAGAAGCACACTTCAAATGAGATTAATTAAGAGTTATACAAGAAAGCATCAATAGGATGCCAAGTTTACCAGGACAATATAAAGAATACATCCCTGGCCATACACAGTATAGACATCTGTGCCAGGCAGGAGACCCTGATCAACAAGTCCTTCAAAGAGAGAAGCAAAGTTCTTTACCTGCTGCCTAGGACAAAGAAACAACATTCATGTATGAGTAAAAATTCCTTCATGTTCTGAACGTTAAAAACATGAAGGAGCTTCTGCTACGTGACCTCATCAGTGTCTTTGCCAGTGCAGTCTTTGCTAAAAACCTCTGAGGTTCTTGGGTTGGGATCACTGTACTGATCTCCTCATTTGAGTCCTGCTTGGTAAAGCAAGAATAGGTAAGAGTGGCATGATTTGTGTTCTACTGTTACCCAAAAAAATTTGCTGAGATACCTAGTAAGACATATGGAACTGCAAAGTGCTAACATCTGATTAAAACACAGCTCAATGAATTACGTAGTTTCTTTCCTGTACCTTAGTCATAAAATATTAATCTGAAGAGAAACCTCCGATACAGAGTAGGAAGAGCTCCATCCTATCTAATCATTCTCCAAGAATTAATGCACTTGCCAAAACAGCGCCTCTCCACCTTCAAACATATGTAGAAACCTTCTCTCTTGCAGGGATTTGGCTTGTGACCGTGACACAAACCAGTGCCTCGTTCCTTACGTCGGTAGCATGGAAATCCTTCAAACACAGCCATTACCTCTCCCAACAGCAGCATGAGAATTTCTTCTACAGTTTGTTTTCACTAATCGTATTCACAGCCTCAGAGTCAGCAAAGGATTTGGCAAAACTCACCCCAATTTCACTTTGTACCTTCTGGAAAAGCTGTGCTAACAGTGGAAGCAGCTGCAGCTCAGAAGGGTGGAACACGAGAGCAGTTGAGCTGCACCACTCACCCCTCCAGCACAACAGGGCAAGGTAAAGGCCAGACCCCGGCCCAGGCTTGGCAGCACAGGAGGATCTGCAACACCTCCAACATCTTCTAAAAAATCAAACCTGAACCACAGAGCAACTGGGCTGTGACAGACAACACATATTTACTGCTGTCCTGGTGGGCCGCAGGTAGCTGGTTCTCCCATTTTGACGAAAGGCTTAAATAATATCTTTAAATTCGAACCAAAGAGTGCTTAGCAGTTTACTGGGCCTGGTCCCAATAACTTGCTTCCTTTTCTTTCTCTGTTCTCAAATTTGCCAATAAGTATCACAATAGAATCTAATTAGCATTCACTAATGAGTGGGATACCAATTGCTAATCCAAAAGAATTTGGTTATGTGTAAGTAAGCAAACAAGTTAATGTACCATAAACTCTGTTTTGTTCATTTATTTTGACAAATGTACTTTGCTTTTAATTACGATACTTCCTAGCAGACTACTCTGCTTGTCTATTTTGCTTAAGTTTGCTGAACTCCTATTGCTATTACGCTTTTCTCCTCAGAGCTACCAAGCTACTAAAAAACTTCCAAAAAACAACATAACAAAAAAACCCACAATAACACAACAACAACAAAAAAACACCATCTCAAAACCAACTGATACAGCAAACATTGGCTGCCCCCTCTCATGAGTAATGAACTAATAAAAGACCTCAAGAAAACTGCTTGACCAATGCTCAACATTTCGTGTTTCTGAACTTCCACTGTTCAGAGGATGCACTACTGGTGCTTCATCGTTCTGGAGAGGTTTTCATTTCAGGAATGTTTCCAGTGGGACTAACAGCTCTTTGCATAACAGATTTGGTATCTACCTGTGCTGCTGGTTTTCTTTTCAGGCTAAAGGTGTCCAGCTGGGTTGAAAAGGAATTCCTTTTCCATAAAAGAACACATTTCAACATTTTCCTCTGACTTAAGTAAAGATTTCACCCGTTTAAGTTTTTAAATAGTTTAAGCAAGCTCTCCATCAGTGGAAGTTTCCCTACTGCTGCCCTGCTTAGGATATTACTTAACTACTGAACTTGCCAGAAGTGCCCTAAGCCAGTAACACACAATGTTTCTGAAAACATTCAGCACTTTCCTTTTTAAGCATGTAACAGGCTTTTTTGGACTGTCCAACACATTTTTAAGGGACACCTGCTTAGAGTGTTGATCTACTGATTTTGATTTGTTGATTTTTTTTGAGTTTTTTCTACATCAAAAGCAAGGAATTCAGCCCATAACCGCAAGATTTTAGAGGACAGGGTAAACTCTGACCTTTCTTGTATTGAAAGCACAAACCTTTGCCTCTTATTTAAGATGCAGGTGAAAGCTTGCATAGACAAATAATTAACAGTAGATGCTGGGTGCACTACTTCAAGAATATAAGCCAGGCAGCTGGTAACCATAGGGGACCAGCCCAACACCAGGGTTTGGCTTCTATTCTACCAAAAGATTGTGGTCTGGACTCTGGAGCTACCACAGAGTTTGGCACATACAGCTTTGCTGGTTGAGTGAAGTGTCACTGCCACATGGAAGAAGTAGGTCACTTCAAGAAATGCTGCCCTATGACAGCCTCTCAATCTGGCTCTCAAGTGGCAGTCAAACACCAAGAGTCAAAGAGGGAAATGGGACCTCATGACCTCTCCATCCCCAGGTCAGAGCAAGTCCTGCCAGATCACAGCAGGGCTGGCTTGGTTACATCAAGTAAAAGAAGGTGGCCCATCCAGTCTTTTAGAAAGAACATGTTCCCCCAAAAGGGTGAAATACTTTAAAATGTTTTCTCCCACAACCACCATTCAAAGCTTGAAGACTTGAAGTATGTTCATGACTGATGGGGAGAAACCTCATCAAGTGAAGAACTAGGAGACAAAAGTAACTAAAGAAAGGGAGGTAATGGGCAACATATTCTCAGGCTGGAAGCAGGCTTCACCTTATGAAAATACAGCTGGAAGACAGCTGGACAGCAATTTCCTTCTCATAGTTTTAAAATATGGAAATAATTCAAGTAATGCACAGACTTGACAGCAACAAGATTTGTTATAAACAATGTCTTTGATTGCTACTTCTTCCTTTCTCGAAACTTTTCAGGACTGCATAAGCAATACCACAACCTATCTTTAACTGGAAGTCACCAATTCTATGCAGAAACAAAGTGTTTTGCTCTGTAATTGTTCTCCTATTCTCCACAGGCCAAGTCCTTCCTTCTTCCAAAAGGAGTGGTGTTTCCACTTGGGCCATCCATGGCTGCATCCCTCCATCAGCAGCTGGCAGCCACAGGTGCTGGGCAAGGAGTGGTGCATCACTAAGGCAGCAGTGCATCTACCTGGCAGCTGTCACAGCAGATTATCCTCTTAATTCTCCTTTAAGTGCAAACAGGAAAAGCTCTATCATCTCCTTCCTGCACAGCCAACTTTCCTTTTGTGGATGTTTCCCTTTTGGACAGTGTTTCGGATTTCCAGTGCTCTATTTGCTCCAATACTCTCACTTACAGCCCTCGTCTCTGCAGCAGTATCACCTACTGCTGCTCTGGGGTCTGAGCCCCAGCTCTGGGCTCTAAGGATATCCTTGTGCTGAAGTCCCAGTGCTACCCCACAGCCCTGGCTTTTCTGTGCTACTGAGAAAGAGATAGCTGACAGCTGCTCCTGGTGTCTGGGCACCAGACATCCAGAATGGTGTAAAGAGCTTTTCCTACCTTATCACTCAGCTTTTACAAGCAAAAAACCCACCTATGAGCAATACAGAATAATTCCCACTGCCATTCAGCAGCAACAGGATGAGGACTACTCATCAAGACAGCTTCTGACAGACCATGGCCCTGCAGCCAGTTCCATCAGCTCCATTCACCGTTGTGCCAATGCACAGGCTCCTACGCAGCACTGGTGCCAGAGGTGTGATTTTGCACTGTACTGCAGATTACTCACCCACGTTCTTCCAGGTTACCAGAACACTGCTGACTCCTTGCAAGAGGCACCTCAGTTAAGGAGCTGAGCAGTTTCGAGCAGCTGCCTCAATTCAGCTACTCACACTAGCAAAAATTATCTAAGACAACCAAACCATTTAGGACCCTGTGGCTCTAATCTATGCTAACATCCTACAAATCCCCAAGCCAAAGACCATACATCCCCTTTCAGAACGACGACAGTTCCAAGGCAATCTTCATCACAGCCTCCTTTGCCAAGCTCAGAAAAACTTGCCTCAGTCACAGCTTTGAAATAATTTTTTTGCCTGCTAGGGCTCAATTCCATAGGTTTTTTGCTACTTCTTTGCATACTGTGTTTAGCAGCTCCTTGGCAAGGTCTCTGGGACTGTCAGCCATCACAGAGGCACACTGGGGCAGACTGAGAGCATTGGTACAGGAGCCTACCACATTCTACAGCCTGCATACCACTGAAATGGTATGAACGAGTATTTCACAAAAATACACGGAACGAGTATTTCACAAAATAAAGTGGCAAAATTCAAGTGCTGAAAGCCACAGACATTGTTGTGGCAGCACACGACAAAGAAGATTTCTCAGAACTGGTTGGTTTTTTGGTTTTTTTTGAGGGGAAGGACCATTTTGCTTTTGGAGAATAAAAACAGAAATTATAGAATAGCTTTTTCTTGTCTCTGTCTATTCTGTGATCACTAGGATGGACAGGCACACTAGAGATAAATTTCATCCTTACAAGGCCAACCAAGTCCTTGGCAGTGGGGCAGATGTGGTTTTATCACCACCACTACAACCTGCTCAAAGCACAAAACTTCACCTCCCCACTGCAGCCAAGAGGCACCAACCCAGCCCGGAGGGCAGCTCACCTTGGAGACTGCCCAGGCACAAACAAACAGTGCTGCCCTCCAGGACAGTGGATTGCTGGAGCCCAGAGAGAAATGCGCAAGTCGCAATTTCTGCCACCAGAACTTGGAGTACATTTGATCTGAGCGCCTCAGGCAAATCCCTTCTCTTCTCTGCATCTCAGCTTCCCCGTTCCTAGAGCTTTGCAAAGCCTGACACGAGACACTGCAGAAATGCAGAAAGCCACAGAGCAGAAATGGCACAAGGGCCAAACAAATGCAATCACCTCAGATTTTCTGAAGATGGTTATTTACTTATTCTCACAGTGTTTCAGGAGTACTGAAAGTCTGATGCTGAGAAGCCTTAACTGTGATAAAGGTCCAGTGGTTGCCAACTGAGTATTTGCTTTAATCACATTTGATGATGTTCTTAAAGCTGCCTGCCAGCTTCTGGAGTCATTTGATTATATGCAAGTATTACTTTAAAGCAAACAAGCAATGGATACATTTTTATTTGTTTGTTTCACTGTTTATATGTGATATTTTCTTAGAATTTGCAGCGTGAAGGAAATGCACAGTACTTACGTTTGGATCTAATTTTCACGAAAATTGAATAAACAACAGAAAAACACCAGCCACAAAAATCATTGCTACCCCCCAGTAATTAAGTTCCCATGAAGGGAGGGAAAAAAAAGAAACAAAACCTTGCTATTCAGCCAACTTTGTTTAAGATATATTTCATAAATCAGCCATGTTCAGCTTAAATCAGCACAAATCAACAGAGAAGCAGAAGCCTTGAGGCAACTGTTCAGACACCTGAGAAATGACAGCCAGAAGCCAAAGGCAGAGAGAGAAGTTGAGTATCAAGTTTTTTTAAAGAAATTCAACTTGACTCATTATAAAGGCAACACAGGAAAATAGGTGGGAGGGGGATGAGACATACAGGCAGAGATGAGCATTGCTCAGCTGGGGGAATCCAATATACACGGATGTGTAGACCTGGAGGACTCCAACACAAGCCTGTCTGCACTAAAGATACCGCTGCTCTGGCCTGAGCTGACAGAAACCTCAGGGACTGCACAGCTTGTCAGACAGAGAGGGCATGCTGTACACTGAGTCACACTGCTTGTTCCTCCCCTCCTCTCCATGATCTGCTCCTGACAGTAAAAAACCAGAAAGAGACAAAACTTAGTGTCTAATCCTGAGCACAGTAAGGGAACAGCCAGACTTCAGCCAGTCACCATCTCCTACTGCTGCAAAGCTTGGTAAAGAAAGGAAACCTGTGGAACTGCAGGACCCTTGATATATGCACAAAAATTGAGAACTTCTTGACATTAGCCTAGTTCCAAAGACAGAATAAGAACTAATTCAGATTGCCCAAAACATCTTCATCTGTAAAACCATTCAGAAGAGCCACTGATCTTAGCAAAATGGAAACTCCTAACTGTAAAAACATCAGTGATAACCTGTACTAAAATAAACAGAGTAGATCAAGTAATTTCATCTCAAGAAGAGCAATCCAGACTTTCAGTCCTTCAGCTAAATTCAGACATGTCACAGAAAACCCTGAAACAACTGCTCAGTGAGGCAGGAAAACAATATCAAGAAACCTTCAATGTGTTAGCTTGAGGAATAATGCAGTTTTGAAGTGCCACTATCAAACCAACAGTATTGCTCCCTTCCTCTGTGCTAGGCACCCCAATCCATGGGAAATACTGGAGACTCAGAGGACCATAACAACAGTATTTTGGATGTGGAAAAGCTTATTTGAAGGCAGACTGAAGACTGGATAGCAGACTTTAGGGATGAAATAAAAATGTAAAATTATGACTAGCAATCGTATCTTCAGTTTCCCTTTCCTTGGTTGCATAACAAAGGGAAATTCAATAAAAGCTACAAGTTACAGAAGAGATAAAAATAAGATAGTCTCAAAAACGTCTGCAGAGACAGACTGCAGAGCTTGAAGCCAGAAGTTGTCAAGGCCAAAAAAAGCAAGAACTGCCCCAAAGCAGACACATATGATTAAGAACAATCACTAGATTTAAAAGTGTAGGATAAAACAAATCTTGGTACAAGGTATTAAACTTCTGGGACAACCCCTGAAAGGTATTGTGAGACAAATATAATTACAACAGCCCAAATCAAAATATCATTTCTCCTTTTATAAATGGTTGCCCTTGGGAACTGCTGGAAGTAGGTATTTGATTAAATGGACCTGAAGTCTGGTAGCTCCATGGTCAGTCTGTTTTTAAGCTTCATCTGGACATGACATATTTAGCCCTTTAAAAGCATTATTTTTTTTTCTGAAAAACACAAAGTTAATTTTTTTTTTAAAAAAGGGAGTATCACAAACTTAAATTCAGACAAAAAAAATCCTACTTCCTATCTTTCTGAGGTTACAACTGGACTAATAAGATCTATGTGATAAAGAAGTTCATTTCTAATGTGTATCAGTTAACCACCTTAGCTGCTCAAGAAGGTCCAAAAAACTGTAATATTAAAAATTATGTCCTCAAAACACATCCAGTTCTCCAGAAGCAGAACTTACTTGCTGTTTCCTAAAATAACAGTTTATTTTAGCAGTATTAAACCCTGCCAAATTCCTATAATACTTACAATAACAAACAATACATGCAATCACCACCATATAAAGTTAGTTACTTTCAGTGCAGAAGCTACAAATCAACCTATGTAAAAAACTCTTGGGTTGAGTTTTTGTTTGTTTTTTCTTTCTTTTTGTTGTTTTATTGGTTCTTACATTATTTTGAGGGTTTCTCATTAGCTACACCAAATATCCATCCACACAACTAGTTTTCCATTTGCAAAAGAAGATGAAAAAAGCAGTTCAGAATAGACACTAGAAAAGGTTCTTCACTGAGAGGATGGCTGAGCACTAAAACAGGCTTCCCCAAGGAAGCTGTCACAGCACCAAGCCTGACAAGAGCCCAAGCAGCTCACCTTTTGCACCATCAGCAGGTTCTCCTGCTCCCTAAAGAGAGTGCTGGTCAGACAAAACCTTGGAAACAGCTGGTTTGGTAATTAAAAATACATGGATTTTCTCCCATTCTGTTCAAAGCTGAATGTCCTGAAAGTATTCAGGTTTTTTACCCAGGCACATGCTGCCAACTCCTCAGTTTATTAGTGGACAGGCTGACTCAAAACATAAGTACAATAACAAAAATAGAGAACTTGGGTTTTTTCTTGTTTTATTCTGGAGTTCACAAAATGCAAAGACAGTATTTTGCTGCTCAGAAATAGATTTCAAGCAAGGCATTCACCTGGCTCCAAGGAAAGAATTTCCTCCCACCCCCCTCCAGAGGTGCCTTAAATCAGTGTTTGACATCAGACTGAGAAAAGCAGCAAAGTAAGCAAAAGGTGACAAGTAGCTCTTTTTAATATGAAAGACTTCTGCTGAGGCACATTAAAATACTAATTCAAATGCAGAATAATCAGCATCTTGATCAAATTTCAGTCTGGTCTTCCGTATTTCTGTCAAAAAACATTACTGGCTATGTGGTCCTACTACCAGAACAAATAACTCAGAACTTTGCCACAGACCTACATGCCTCAATGAAAATATGTTGATGTCACATATGTCCTTGAACATACTTTGGAAGCAAAGGAATTGTTTCTCATACAATAACAATAGTGCTAACAAGTTAGCACCAAGATACAAACAGCAGTCAGGTCAAATCCTTAAGTCTCTCTGTAGGAAACCTAGATATGAGCTTGTTTTAGCTCAGAGTTACATTGAGACCTCATATGGTCCTTACAAATAAAATGAGAAGAAGCAGTAGCATCTACTCCCAACATAACAGCAGGGAAACCAGATTGCAAGGTTCTTTTGCTAATACAAGTTACTATCATGTTGCGGGAGCTCTGCACTGTTGCAATAATTGCAGATTTAACAGGCTTTTTCATCTCTCTCACCTTCAAATTCTCTCTTCTTCAGAACAGCTTAGTGCTGCCATCTACTTTTTTTTTTTTTTTTCTTTTTTTTACACCCTAACAGGTTTGGGGTTTTTCATGCTAACAAAGTTCTTAGCAGACTAACTCACCCAATACAGTAACACTCCCTCACTTAAGTCTTTACGGTTGGGTCCACATTAATATGTGGTCCAGCTCATCACCACAGGCAAAATTAAAGCCCAAGGAACCAAAATACAGAATCACATCCAAAATCCTTTTAATACTGATTTACGCTTGAGCCCTCAAATATTAATAAAACCCCACAACTCCCTCAACTCTTAGCCACAAGATATCTTTTACAACCCTTGGAGATATTAAGTTACTAAATTCAGTGATGACAAGGTGGCAAAGACATAGGTCTTAATCAAATCATCTGGACAGTTCTAGAAAGCAAATTTATCTAGCTAAAAATGTTATTCAAAGTTTTAGTTCTAGAGAATTAATAAAATTCTTTTATAGGTAATTTATTTGCACAGACACTTACATTGCTGGAAAAAAATTCCTGGCTAAAGGATATATCATCTGAATAAAGAGGCTGAAAAACATTAAGGTAGTTTAGTAGGAGACTGCCTGCTGCTGCTGAGGCAGAGGTAGTCTTGATTAATCCTTCACCTCACTTTTTCATTGCAATCATTTAAAGATCTGAGCAATTGTTTCCACACAGCCCCTCAGCCACCATATGTTGAGGGTCTTCACCCTATTTTGCACAGAAGAGTGTTTAGACCAGAGCACCACAAAACTCTTGGAATAAGGGGAAGAGAGCATCTTCTGCCTTCCCTCCAGCAGCACACAAACCACACAGTGCATCCATCCTTACTGCAGGCATCTGCCCAGAGGTTGTGCTCCAAAGAACTATGCTCTTGCCTTCTACCTTTGCCTCCCTTCATCCCAAACAAGATCACTATCCTCTGTGGATAAGGGCCAGATTCTCAAAGATCACAAAGTCTCCAAATCTCCCATCAAATAGTTCAGAGCACAGCCCACACAGACGCAGAGAATGTCCTGCAGAGATAAAGGCTTTCATCACTGCTCTGCCTTCATGTCCCTGCCCAGGTTTACAGCTTGGTCTCAGATGACCCCAGGCCTCTGCTGAGGCTGCAAACAAGTCACAGGGGCACTGCTGGAGAGAATATATTTATCCATAGGGAATCGAAGGGAATTAATCACATTTTATGTGCTGTATCAGGCTGACGAAGGTCACGCATCTGAACTAGGGCAGCCCAACCTTCAGCACAGATGTCAGCTTCATGAGGAAACACCCTGAAAGCTGGCCAGAAAAGGTATTTTCAGGAGCAGATTTTTTTTTCTTCCTTCTGCAGAGCTTGATTTCATAACGGATGAGTAAAAAATCAAAAACCAAAATCAAAACACAGTTTTTAGAATAAAAATTCATTTCCTAGCTGTCATCCTTGCATTTTGCATATCATGCCTTAGCATTAACTGCTGCCAAACACAAGATGTCAGGTCCATCTGGCAGATGTACACTTCCCCAGCTGCCAAGTGCTTCCTTTAGATCCAGGGGCTTTGCTATTAACTATATTCGCAAATTCCAGCCTCCTAAAAGAGTAGGGCTTCTGAACAGCAGCCTCTGCTTCCCAGTGCCCTGGAAAGGGGGAGAAAGGCTTCACTGCAATCATCCAGAGCATCTACTGCACTTGTGCGGTGAGGAGGGCAGTGCCCTGGTACCCCATGGCTACACCAGCTTTAAGGAATTCCTTTCTCCCCAGATTATCTCTAAGTAAAATTAGAAAGTATTTAGAAAGCAGAGGGGAAACCCAACCATTCAAGCCAACATCATTACTTATTTACATATAAATACAGCCAGGAAATAAGCATATGTATTTATATATAAACAAAAAAGCTATCTGTACAATGTTTCATACATTGCTTTCCCGTCCAATATTTACTACTTTATTCATGACTTAAGGAAAAAAACTTTTTCCCCAAGAAACTGGTGATAAAATGCCCTCTGGTGGGCGTGACTGTGGACCTCTACATCAACAACCACCTCCGAAATTGTTCGGAGCTTTCGATATATTCCTGGGATTACTATTTTTAATTAAGTGAGACAAAGCACATACTTGCCTTCCAGAAGAAACAGATACACTCCTGACTAACAAGCCTGTTCTACTGCTCACTATCTCTGGATTTAAATCATCTCAAATTTTTTTAAAAATCCTATTAAAATAGTTTTAGGAATCGCAACATTCTACAATGTTCTTTTTACCTCTCTAAGATATATTTTCATCTTAAAAAATAAGCAATTAAGAAAAGCAGAAAAGTGGCATTAAGTTCTGCTTTGCCTCAGCATAACAGAGTATTTGTTGACTGAACTGGATAAAGGAGGGGCGGAGAATAACAGCATTTTCAGAGCTCATGAATCATTTTTGTCCTGTTAAAGCACCAAGCACAACTAGGGAGGCAGCTCTAACCGTACAGGCAAAAAATAACAGCCCTTGTTCCAGAAGAGTTTATTGCCTAAACAGAAAAATCAAAGGTTGAAAAAAAAAATCCCTCAAATATAAACTGAAAGTTAACACGATGCGTTTTATCCTTCAGATGCTCAATAATTGTGGGTGGTGCTTTCATTAATCTGAAGTGATGTAAGTCTAAAAAAAGAGAACTGAAGGTTTAAGATGCAGTGACAGAAGATATAATGCAGCAACTTGGGGGCAGAGTGCATGTACAGCTACTCTGAGAATATATATATGTATATATATATGTAAAGCAGACTGGTTTGGCAAACCAGCCACACTGGAAGAAGAGAGCTACCAGGCAGATGAGACTGCACAAGTCTGACCCTAAAGCAACCAAAAAAAGCTGCAGTTACACACAGAACTCAAGATGACCCCACATAGTTCCTAGGTTGTTTTTTTTGTTGGTGGTGGGGTTTTTGTGTGTGTGTGTGTGTGTGTGTGTGTGTGTGTATGTGCAACAGCAAAGCTTCAGAGTGGCAGCTAAATAAAAAGGCAGAATAGAACACTGAGGTCACATGAAGGAAAATGGAAGAACTCCACTGCCTTCCAGAGTTCCCTGGAAGATCTTTGTGCTTCCATTTCATACAGAATATGGAACTTTCTTGGTTCATCAGGATAGTTAGATATTTATTTCCAGCTTCCACTGCACAATTTGCAGTTAATTGTTGCTTTATGCCAAAAATATTTGCAACTTTCCACTATACATGGAATGTGAAGCATTTCTGTCCTTTTTTAGATGTTTCTGGGCAACAAAACTTTGCTCATGAAGTTGTTCTGGGGTATAAAGAAATTTTGTGATTTAACATTCATGCTCTCCTTTTGCCCTCAGAAAGAAAAACAGGAGCCTGTCAAAACCCACTCATTTCTTTGACACGTGCCTTTATCCAAGTCCTGCATCCCTGCTCTGTATAGAGCTCCTTCCCTCTCAAGTGGCAGACAGGTCAGATACCAATGCTTAGAGCCTGCTCTAGGCTTGGCTAAGATCAGAAACTTTTTGTTTAAAATTCTTTTTGGCCAACAGCCCACACAGAGATTCAGAGCTACATTTATCTTTTTTTTTTTTTTTTTTTTTTCTGAAAACAGAGGCCATGGGTTTCACAGAGCAATGCTGTCACTCGGTGCTCTCCTGTATGAGCTTTCTGATCATAATTCTTGTGAGCACCTCTGGACATAATGTTGACTGCAGATACAGTGAAACATTTTTGGTTTATTAGATATAGCAAGCCAAGATTAAATGGTCTATTTGTGCATGTAATAGTTATACACACAATGCCCAGGTATTAATCCTAAATTTTTGCCTTAAATTAAAAGTAACGTTATCTAGGTAAAATGAGCACTGACATTTCTTGGATCTTATCCTCTTAGTTAATCTTGAGAGTTTTTAATCTTTCAAATTCATAATCAAAAAGATAGCCCAAGGCTGAATAGTTCTGATTATTTTTAAATTTCCAATCTTTTTTACACAAAAATAAGGGTTTCGTGCTTTGTTTCTAGAGTAAAACTATCCTTTTAAGCCAACCCTGAAATGGCTGTAGTCAAATTCAAGAGATGACTGGTCTACTGAAAGCCATGAACTGATAGAGTCTAATTTTACAAGATAATATTTAGACAGGAAAAGACTTATACTAAGTCATATGTGATGCTATTTCATTAAATATCCTGAGGAAATCTGAGCCTGTTCATATTTTCCTAAAGTTGAATAACTGCCTGATAAACAGTGCAGCCTAAAAATAGGCAAGAAATGGTTAAGGAGGACTTCCACTTGGATTACACACAGCAGCAGTCTAACCAGCCCCCTGGCCTCCTGAGATGAGTGCCTGATGATGCCCTGGTTAACCATCACCTCAAGCAGGAGATGCCTGGGCTCAAGCTGCACCTGCATTTCCATCACAAATTAGTGTTTAAGCTTCTCAACCTGACCCAGCTGGGTGTCATTCCTGATCTCCAGCCCACTGCACCTTAACTTTGCCATCAGGGCACTGCAGCTGGATGCAGTTCTCTGAATAAAGATGCCAGCATGGCACAAAGGTTGGGGTTTTTGTTTTACTTGTATTATTCTTGAAATACAATAGTTCAGTAACTTAGCTGCTGCAACAACAATATTTGTCTAAGAATAGTTTTTAGAAGGCTTGAAGGATGCTGCTGTGAACTGTTCAAGTGTGATATTGAAACAGTGAATTTAAGGAAAACTTGCTTCAATTTCTTTTTTAGCAAGAACATACCCTACACACACAAATGGTCTTTCAAAATTTCTCTCTGAGACAGAGGAAAAACAAATAAACCAAAATAAAGAGTATTAGGGCAATCACAATTCTCCTCTTCATCTCTGGGTGCAGTTCTGTATCCAAGTACCACTTTTATAGACAATCTCACATTTCAGGGACTTCAGGCAAGCCTTATTATTTCCTTAAATCCTGTACCATTTCTATGCTTTTTTCCCCCTCTCCCAAGTAACTCAAATATTGGCCACAACTTCACATTGCCTTTTAGTTCCCAGAGAGATAAGACTGTTATGTTGCAAAACTCCAACTGCCCAGAAGTTTAATGATATAACTATACACTTTTCTTCCAAAAAGGAAAAATATACTAGGAAATAGGCTTTATTTCAGAGATTCAAAAAGCCTAAAGAATGGGTTGAACATTTATATAATGTCTTCAGGGTACCAAATGTAACTTCATTTGACGAATAAGGACAAATTCGGTACATTATAATCAAAAACTGAAGGAAAAGAAGAAAATGTACTGAAGCACCTGGACCATACAAACCAGAAACAAGCAAACATTTCCTTCTCTCTGTCGCATTTGCTGTCATCTACTGAGATTTGCAGACTTTTTCTTCGACCTCAAGACTTTCACAGTTGAATTTCACAAGTGATTTGTTCCTCAGGGTAGAGAAGCACTGTGCAACATCAGATACATATTGGAATATGTCAGCTCCACAGGTGTTAACTAGATCAGGATTTGGTCCACAGTTCAGCAGCTCTTGTGACAATTCACACATCAAGATCAACTGAGAGGTTCCCCAGGAGGTCCCATGCAGCCACAACCCACGCTCTTATGTGCTACAGGCAGGTTTTAATCACATCTCATTACATTTGTTTGCAGTCTTAAGGCTCAGACCTCAGAAGGAGGTTCTTACTTTCAGTCTCATACAAAGACCATAAGGAATAAAATGTTGGCACTGACAGCCAAAGCCTTGCGAATTCTGAATTTGAGAACGGGCATTCAATCCAGCCTGCAGAAAATCCAGACTAGCATCAGTGTAAAAGAGATAAGAGTTAACTCACCAAAGATCAAACTCAACTTTCATTTACGCCTATGCAACATTGATTTCTGTTAACTACATGTGTGTAACCGGGGGCAACATTTGATCTGAAGCCTAGTACCTTGATGCCCAGCTATTGTAAAACAGAAGCAAAAAGGTAACTACAAACATTTGACTGATGTTGCCTGCAAGCAGGGCATTGCAGACAGCTCTACCAGCAATTCATATTGACAAAATTAAGATGGGGCATGGCAAACCTCACAACTAGAAGTAATTGCACAAATATTTGGAGTGCTCTTAAAAAAAGAAAATTTGACACTGGGGAAAGGCAACACAAAGCCACAGACCAAGAAATAAGCTACTACATGCAAATACATGCAAGCTTCTCCCAAGTTAATTCTCCTCTTAATGGAATATTGATTGGTATGCTCAATGTTTAGAAATGTGAAACAGTGTGGGGGAGAGAAGGAAGGGAAGACACTCAGAGCAGTGACTTGTGTTTAAAGGATACATACTTTCCTCATATGATCGCCAAAAATAGCATAATAAAGAGGGCAGTGCAGTACATTTAACATTTTGCCTTGCATTTCATTAGCAAGTCTGTCAGAGATGACCTGGGAGTGTCAGTCACACACTTTTTGTGCCCTTCTACAGGAAGAAGGCACAGCATTTTTCATAACCTCTCATCACACAATATCTTAGCGTATCTGGTATTTCTCTACTCTGAGTAGGATGGACTGCAAAAGTGTCTGTGGTAGTAGAGAGGTTTTTCAGATGTAATATATTGAGCTTTTTGAACAACTAGGGAGAAACCCACAGTCTAGGGGGAAAGCAGGGCAGTCCACTGTCATGAAGAATGTCTGGCTAAGCTTTGTTGCATCTACTCCTGGATGAGAAAGAAACAAGTTGCATCTTTGAAGCAGATATTTATATGATCCAGTTTTTATATAAAACCCTTAAAATATAACCAGTATCTCCTAATCAAGCAGACACTTACTCCAACCTTCCAGAAATTTCTTCCTACTCCAGTGACTCCAGTAAAATTTTAGAAGTGTTTCTTCCATTCTTTTCCTTCTTTCATTCATAGAATCATCAGAGATATCTCTTAGAGCCTCCAACTCATTTCACTAAAAAGACACTCAATAAGAGGGCAAAAGTAAAAAAAAACAAACAAAAAACAACAACAAAAAAACCACAAAAAACTTCAACCAGAAGAACCAACTTCCATTGCCATCAGAGTTCCTGGCCTTGATAATCCAAGCAAAACCATCATGCTAAATAGCTCTGCTGAGCTATCCAATATTAAAGATACACTTAGGAATATAGGCACTATCAAGGAGCCCTTTCATTGTGTATAGGTCAATGCGGCTGAAATAGTCTATACATTTCCATATACATATATTTTTGTGCTCTACTGGTTGTATTGGAACATAAGAAACTTCATATATAATTAGCAGCTTCTCTGCCACTGCTTTTCCAATCTTTATAAAGGGTTAATGAATAAGCTCAAGAAGATATTGCTTAACTTCATTCTGCAGCATTTCATACAGTTTCAAAAGTATTTTCCAGACATTTATATACCCAACAACATTTTGTAATATGAAGTGTTCCAATTTGGCATTGTTCCACCCTTGGCAGGCAAGAGACAATAAAAAATCACGAGAAAGTGAAAAATGAAGTTTCTGAAGTATACAATATGTTAGGAATCATTTAATGTATTCAGGTGCTCAACAAGCTACAAATCAACCGAACTTTGCAATACATATAGATTTCAAAGCACAGGTAAACACAGCTGCAGCCACTTCAAAGTTATTCCACGTTGTGCGATTACTGCAATGAACTTCCTGAACTCTTTCACCTCTCCTTTTGATCTGGGGTTTACCTGTGGCTGGAAAAAAACAACAGCATTTAAATTCTTCTCCCTCTAATTAAGAGAAAAAGCATGTTTAAGCCTCGGACTGAGAAAATAAACCTTTCTCTGAGTAGCTACAGCATGCTGTGATCTGCAAATCCACCAACATTGCTTTTGCAGACCGAAACCAAAATCCTACAAGGTCTGACAAAGCAGATCTTAGAGTAGAATTATCCAATTTAAATATTAATTACTCATCAGCATGGACTTTAAGTAGTGTCTGAAGCAAAAGGCCCTAAATCACACTTTAAACCCAGGATTTCTGAAGGCTGCACTGTCATGCAGATCTTGGTCTTGCGGTGGAGGTTTTTGGGTTTGTCTGGGGAGCTTTAAAAGAACAAACAAACAACAGAAGTGAAGATTGATAATGAGTCTATCCCCAAGATTCAAAAATATAAAGAGACATATGAATAGAGTCCAGCTCAACAAATTAGGCACATCCTGAATTTGAGTCCTGCCACCAAACACTGCTATTGCCTCAGATACCTCCGTAACAACTTGAAGGATTCTTCACAATATCTCTCAACTACACTGACAGTCCAAGAAATACTCCTGCCAGGGCACACTTAACAGTTTTTAGTTAACAGCAATGTTGCAGAGCAATTCTATCAGTGGCAGATTTTCTTGCAAACTCCTGCACTGAACGAGTTCCAACACACACCTTGAGATATAATCTGCTTCCCAATCAAACTGTGTACTACCTGTACTTACATAGAGCTCTAAAACTGGAGACTAATCCAAGAAAAAAACAAACCTGAACAGAAATCCCAGCACTTAACATCACACATCATATAGCATACTGTAACGGATGGCAGGGAATTAAACAAAAACACAAACCACGGAATGCTACAAAGGGAACACTGAGTTCATTTCAAAATAAGTCTTTGTCTACAGCTTCAGCAGACTGTTTCACAGAATCAGTATTACTATTATTGGAAGCCTGCACTATACATTACCTGAAATTTAAAACCACCCCAGAAAACCCTGTGTTTTTCTGAAGTTAATGCCAATTATGGCCAAAACACAAGTTGTGAATATCTGAAAACCTAAACCTAAGCATCATAGATGAAAAAAATAAAAAAGCAAGCAGCACATAAAAATTAGACAAAATGGTCCCATGTTCCACATATCCTAATCCACAACATAAAATTATTTATGGAAGAGTGTGACTAGGAATTCAGTTACTGTCATTTATCAGATGGTCAAGACAGCACAGAGGTAACTGACTGCATAATAACACACCGGGAAGGCTTCTGGGCACTGCTTGCAGCAGGTCTGGTTTCACCACACCAGGTACACGATGCATATTCACACCCTGGGAAGCACTGTTGACTTGCAAAAAGCTGACAGAAAGGCGTTCCCATAAGAGATTTCTAACCTATTTCCTTTTAATGTCTTTCTTTATAGCTGAGGAGTTCTTTGTACTTCTGGTAATAAAGGAAACACAGAAGTGACAGAAGCATGTCAAAGCTGTTTAGGTTTCATACAGCCTCACACTTGGATTTGCTGTTGGTAGTTTATTTCTTGGGAAGAACATCTTAAGCCTCCACACAGGAGCTCCACCTTCCTACAAGTAACTTTATGGAACAGTTAACTGCACAGAGGGATGTTGAAACCATTCTCCACAGGGGGTAAGCCAACATAAAATGAGAATTTTTTAGAAAAATGTGACAAAGGGTTAATGCAGTAGTTCAGTTACCTGCAGGCATATTCAACATTATCTAATTTGTATGTTTGTGGGCTTTAGGATATAGGTTTCACACTGTCTTTCTTCTGCAAAGAGGTGAGTACATTAAGGAAGTGATTAGATACACAAACACATCACAGAACCTAATGATACTATGGCACATTTAAGGTTACTGAATCAGCACACTGTGCAAAATGGAAGATCTGGAGGAAAAACCAAAAAAGCAGAAGGACCAAGTAAGTCACTAAACCATGCTGAGATTTTTAGCTAGCTGCAAGTCTTGACTGCAGCACAAAGAGTTAGTGATCTGAAAATTATGTAGACTTCAGTGCTGCACTATAAAGTTGAGGCTCTGCAAACAGAGCAGCTTTGGGATAAGGCCCTCAGCTGTCTGGGCTTCCTGGGTCCACAGCCTACGGCAGCAAATCCAAGTGATCAATGGAGTTTAGTGGACAAGTCATCACAACAACAAAAGTAAGACTATGCTCAATCTAAGGAAGGGATGATAGAAAACCTCAACAAAAATATTAGAGAGAGACCAAAATTTCCAAGTGCAAAAGAAAACTCAAATGAGTTTTAAGATTAAAAATAAATCGCACAAAAAGGGTATGATGCAAGATACAAGTGTTAAACACGGCAGGACAGCCTGGAGTTTCTCTCTCCATTTACAGGTCATGGGGTACTTTTCCCACCCTAATGCTGTGTGTGAGTTTCCACCACAGCACACAGAGATAAGAAGGGAAGGAAAAAAAAATTCTTTTGGCTCTTTATTTATTTTTTTCCTGTGCTTCAGAAGAACTGGGTCCATCAGGTATAGGAACTAAATTAAAAGGTCAGGAAAACAAGTAGGCATGGACAAGACTGAATTGCAGATGAGCACAGAGAAGGAGAGACACAGTACTGGGATAAACGCCAACAACTGCAAACAGTCACAGTCCCGATCCTGGTGGCTGCCAGCACAGTCCAAACCTGAGCAGCTCCCAGGGCCACCACGGATTGCTACCTGGCAGGGCGGGACACGTGGGAGCGGAGCAACATCACCGGAGAGACCAGCACAGCAAACCTGGGCATAATGCATTCCCCTTGCAAACAGGCACCTAAAGTGATAGCACCAGATGCAGTGCTTAGTACACCCAAAAATCACATCTAACTCCTAGATCCATGCCTTCCTCCCCTTTCATTAAGTAGATTTCCAGTCAACATACACACTATATACCTTTTACTATTGTTTGAAGAAGAGCAGCAACCCTGGCAGCATGCTAATCTAGAAGCCAAGACAAAACAGAGCTGGTTACTTTCTTCCCACAAGATATCTGCTTCGAAAAACAACTGAACAAGGGTTTGTTCCTGCATACCACCACTTTTTGTTTCATTTCAGCAAGACTTTGACAAAATCAAATTCACTGTGCCATGTATCTACTATATTGGGTATCTGAAATAAGACCAACCCTCATTAGAAATGTAATTAAAAAGTGGCAAAACTATATCCCCCCCTCCCCAGCATGCAGATGAAAACCAGTAACCCTGCCTCTATTTGTAACCATGACAACTATAGAATATTTTATTTCGGTAATATAATTCACACTGAACATTTGCTCATAGGTTTTGTTGTTAAGGGAAAGGTTGGCACACTGTGCACGCATTTCATAAGCTACTGGAGACAACAAATGCAGGAAAGTCAGGCAGTTTTAGACCAAGAACTCAGTTTGTATTTCAGAGTTCATTTAAGACCCTTTATTGTAAGCAAAATGAACATGAACAAAAATTCATCCAAATTAAGTGTTACAGGTCATTACTTGCAATGCAACAACTACTTGCTATGACAGGATGTTTTTCCACTTCTCAATAAATCACAGTGATACCCTCTGTTTTTAAAAGAGCTAGTTATTCAAACACCAAATGTTAATTTTCAATTAAAATACCATAGGCATTATTAGGAAATATCAACATGGATGTTACGGGAAAAAAACAGCTATGCAAAACAAGGCAATGAAAAGCACAGTTTACATATGTAGGCTAAGTCTCATTCTGGTTGGGTCACTAAATTATTTGCATAGCTCTAATATTTCATCCTAAACTGAAGACAACTTCCAGAAATACACACAATAAGAACAGGTTATAAGGATAAACAAAAAGCCACATTTCTGAACATTACTCCGAGAAGATTAAACAACCTCCTGAGCATAACTAAAGTTTGACGCAGATAAATGTCAGACTAAAATATTGCTAGACTTGATTTTTCTCCACATGGGAAAAAAAAATAAAGCCATTAGCAGTTTAAGCCAGAATACAATAATAATAGACACACTGTTGCTTTGGTTTGGAGGCAAACAAAAATGAAAAAAGCAATAAAGCTTATGGAACACTACCCCTTTTCTCACACAGATCCTATCTTTCAAGAAGGATTTAAAGTTTCAGCAGATTGCTAATTATAAGAAACAATAATACTATTATCTGCAGCCACCTTAAAGCTACAGTGGTTCGGGTTTTTCAAAGTCCCTCAAAAGAAGAGCCTGATAGACATGTTTAAATTGGTGCAAGAGACTCACACGTGCCTACACACACACACACTTGCTCAGTTGTTTTCAAGACTACCGGGAAAAAGAAAGTTTCTTCATTTATCGGAAATATGCTGTATATAATCTTCCATTTAAACAAGTAATAAGCCTGCAGCAAACACGCATGGCTTTTCCCTTCATTGATGGAAAAGTGATTAAATCCCCCTTAATCTAGTTACCAGAATACTGTATTTTTTTCTATGCAGTTTTCATATACAGTAACAAAAGATAAGCAGCCAACTACATGCCCAGGTCTCCATCATTTTTGGTTGTGGTGGGGAGATAAATCTGTCTCCAGCGTTCAAGAGATATTTGCAGTCTAATAAAGGAGACCAGAGGAGGAAAAATAAAATGATCTTGGAGACGATGAGCACACACTGTTTACGAAGTGTATGACAAACATCACCATCCATCTCCAGAAGTCCCTTCCTCCAGACCTTTCTCCACCCTCCGGGGAGGCACAGAGACCTGAACCCAAAATCCCGCGGATCACAGACCTGAATGCTCACGCGACAAGGACAGCTCGCCACGTTCACTCAATGTCAAAACAGAAACTAGCTTTTCCCTCCCAGCCTAAGCCAGACCTTCTGAAAACCGGCACCCAAGGGATGCACCTCTGTGCTCCGAACGGCACCAGGCAGCACTCGGGTTCGGAGATAAGTTACAGGGAAACAACCTTCGGAGGAGAAAAAAAAAAAAAAAAAAAAAAAAAAAAAAAAAAAAAAAAAAAAAAAAAAAAAAGTGGGGGGGGAGAAAAAAGGAAAGCATCAATGGAAAAGCACAGCTGCAGCCAAACAAACCTCACGCTGGCGAGGACATATCATCGGCATGGGAATCGTACGAAATGTTTTAATATGTATACACACACGCATATATATATATTTAAGCAATATTGTTCTGCAAAGTTCCTCGAGTGCCTGACCCGTGGGGATGTGGAGAAGCAAGAAGGGGGAACAGGAATGCACGCCAGGCAGAGGGAGAGGACGGGGCTGGCCGAGGCGTTTGGGAAGCAGACAGGGAAGGAAGCAGGCTGCCTGCGGGGTGCGCGCCGATCCGTGCCAGGCACTTCCGCGGCGGCTCCGGGAGCGGACCCGGGGATGGGGTGGAGAATCCACCGGGACAGCCACCCCCGGAGGGACGGGGGTCTGCGGGGACACCGCCGCCTCCGGGACTGGGGGGGGGGCAGGAATCGCGCGGCCGTCGCCGCTCCCCGAGCGAACGCCTGAAGTTGTGGGTGCGCGGCGGGGGCGGAGACCCTCACACCAAGATGAAAAAACCCTGGAAGAACCCCCAAACCATCACAGCAACATCCTGAGGGCCCGCTGGCCCCCGCGCGCGGCAGCCCCCAGGCAGCGGGAGGCACGCAGGAAGTTTTTAATGCAGGCAGCGAGCGCAGGCGCAGGGCAGCCCCAGCCCCGCGATGCCCAGCGCGGCGGGCGGGCGGCGGCGGGGGCTCGGCGGGCTCAGGGCACCGCCGCGCCGCTTACCTCCCTCCGCGGGGGCGCAGGCGGCCGCGTCCTCAGGCGGCGGGAGGATGCGCGGCGGCGGGAGGCGGCAGCGGCGGTTTGTGCATCGCAGCCTCCGCCGCTAACGCAGAGCCTCGCGCGGCTGCGGGCGCCGGGAGCCGCGCTGGAGGCCGGGCAGGGAGGCGCGGCGCGGCGGCGGAGGCTGCTGCGGAGCCGCGACCATGCTCCCGTCTGGCCGCCTTCCCCTCACCTACTGCCCGCTTTAGCCGGGGAGGGAGGTGGCCTGGGCGCCGGGGCGAGGGGCGGGCCGGGCCAATCACCGCGGCGGCGGGAGGCGGTGGAGCTCGGCCCGGCCCGCCCCGTCCGCCGCACCGCCCCCGCGGGAGGGAGGGAGGATGGAGGAGCCCCGGCTCCTCCGCCGCCCCGCGGGGCCGCCCCGCTGCGCTCCCGCCGCGCCGGCCCGGCCGGGCGCAGGTGCGGGCGGCGCCGGAGCTCCCAGCGCTGCCGTGGGGCCGCGGCGGGGACGTCAGGGGGGCAGCGCGTTCCAAAGGTCACCGCGCTCCCGCTGCCTGCGGGAAAGTAGCGGGTACTTGGAAAGAAATATTGCCCCGCTTTATGAAATCACTGGTCCCCAAAGGCGTGATCCCGGGCCTCAGCAAGTCCACAGGAGTGTTGGAATACGTTGGTGTCATCCTTACCCAACAATGCGATTTTTTTTTTGTTGTTATTTTTTTTTAATATCCGTCGCGTTTGGAGTCACTAGAGATTTTACGCGTGGAAATCTGCATCTGTCTCTGTTCTGTATAATCTTGTATCTGCATGTGCTTGCTTTGTAGGGATCTCTCTGATGTGCACACAAGCTGCATATGCTGTAGTTTTAAACGTAGAACACTTTGTCTTTTATATTTCCTGTAAGCATAAAAAAACCCTTAATCAAATTCTTTTCTCCTTACTTTGCTGGTTAAAAAAATGCATCTATGCTCAAACGTGTTAGAAGTAAGGCAGTTGTGCCAAATGCCAGCAAAGGGAAGGGAGGGAGGCACACAACCCACAGAAATAGGCAAATCTGTGTTTTTATTGGAAAAGGGACACATGCCTGGAGGAAGCAGGGTGCAGCGCTAACAGAGCACTTTCATTTTCTCTCTTCCCAGCCTCATAAACAAATGAAAATTATTGCAGTGGACTAAAACAGTTGTAAAACCAGCCATCATCATTAATATTAGAATGCTTTTAGCTGAACATGGCCTCACTCTGGAACAGGCGGGCTTCATACATTTTTGTCTTTAACATATCATGGACTAACATTAAAACCTCCAGTCTTGTACATCACAGCAGCGTGTGAGGGTCAGAAGTTCAGAACAGTTTAAAGCTGAATTATTTAGCACGTGCACACATGACACACCATTCTGTTTTCCACACAGGTTTTTTCTCCCCTCGGTTTTCTCCCTTCCGAACAGGAGAGCTCTGCCCGGTGTTATTTGCCCTGGTGGAGCATTATTTGCCCAGCATATATAGCTGGCCCAGAATCTGATGAAGCCCATGAGAAGTCTCAATGGGACTGTTGACCTAACAAGTAGCATGTCAGTCTCCCGATGGCATTTGAATGTTCTCGCAGCAAATGCTTCAAGGCAGGAGAGAGCATAAAGCAGAGATTCTTTGGAATCCTTAATTAGACACAGTGATTTTGGAGCAGTGGCTTCTGCTGCTATCCTCCAGTGCCTAGTACTTTGTTTCGTGACCTTGAGGTTAAGGATACCAACCAGCCCTGTTTATTTTTTAATAAAACCTTACAGTTTTATGAGACAGTTCTTGGTTTTATTTATTTTTAGCATAAGTGCTTCCATCTTATCTGCCGCACAGGTTTATAGCAGGGATTTAGCTAATATTTGGACAGCACTTTTAAGCTATGAAGTTCTATATGTCTATTATGCTGACCATTTTCTGCATTTTTCATTTTAAGAAGGTACTTTCATACTTTTTCACTTCAGGAAGATAGAGTTCAAATCTTGACTTTAGTTTTCCCATCAAATTTTGTCAAATACCTGATTTACAGATGCTGACATAGGGTCAGATTCTGCATTCAGTTACAGGTAATGAGTTTCAAAGAATTTCTTGATCCTTGGTGACTTTACTCTAGATCTAAACCAGTTCAACTCAGAATTAGCATCACAATTTCATATTCATGAAGAATAAGCATTTGATTACATTGAATATACCATTATACTTTAATTTTCTTGCTCCAATTTTATTTTAGTAACTTCAGTAATTTAAAAAGAAGCAGCTTCATTTTTTTTAAATTCCTTTTTTTCTCTGCTCTGATTCTGAGAAAAAAGCTGGCAAGTTTTGTAGAGAAGGTCAGGGGGCTGTAAAGTTATTTGGAGGCATCCTGCTCCTGGTGAAGTGAAGCAACAGTCTGCAAGTTTTTGAAAAAATTAAGATTAATACCTGGATCTGGACAAATTCACCAGTGCTTGGCATGCTATTCCTGGCATTGGAAAAGATCCACTGCTGCTCACATCCTTTCTCAGCATTTGAGAAGTCCTGTCTTCCTCTTACATAGCTTGTGTTTTAAGGGAAACAAACCTTTGTCCACATAATGAGACTGAAAATAAGGATCCTTCAAATGCTAATGGAACAAAATATCTATTTCCAGAAAAAGATATTCTGGGGTGAGGGGTTTATTTGGATGGGGCTGTGGTTTTTTTAAATAGAATCTGTTCCAGGGTTGTGCTTGACAGGCTGAGGATTATTTGAAAGAATCCCAGTTTTGGATTAGGCAGCTGATAGCCTGCAAGACTTTGGTGTCTGGTAAAGCTTGCTCCTCTGAAAGAAGAGATTTCCTCTTTTAGCAATAGATCATTATGTTACAAGGCGTGTATTAGAATGAGAATAATACAACTTCCCCCGTCTTTGCTGATCATATCAAAACTAATGGCATCTTGAATTGTCAGAGCATCAAGTCCATCTTCTGATAAAATATTAGAAGACACACAGATCTATTCATCTTATTGGAGATTTCATTTTAGTCTGAAAAATATTTGATGGCAATGCCATTAGATTAGCTCTGGGCATGTATCACAGGGACCAGCATAATAGCTGAGTACCAGGATTTTGCAAAAGGGGTTCCTATAAATGTTTCCTACTTTGTGGTAAAACTTATCCCCTAGGTTTATACATGCTTAAGGGAGTGAAATTCTTATTTATTTTAAGGAATTTAAAATATAATCCTTTAGATTGCTACTAAAAAGTTCCTATTTTTTTTTAAATGCAGGTTAAGCCGTTTCAAAGATAATGGAATTTCATCTCCAAAATTGTTTCCTGAGTTTTTTTAAGCTGTAGCCAAAGAAGAATGTCTGTTACACAGACTTTAACTGGGAGGTTTCACTTCTGCTTTCAGCTAATGAAGATCTCCATAACTGAAGGTTTACAACATAGATTCTAATGTCAATGCATTAATTTTCTGCTTTCTGAAAATGTTAATAGAACTCATAGAATATCTAGAAAATAGGGTAGTAGATATTTTCTATATTCACAGGATTTAGGGGTTCTGAAAAATTCAGTGAAGATTTGAAAGATATCTTAGGGATTTTTTCAATCATCTATTTTTATTTATTTGAAGTATAAAGACTGTTTGCTTCTGCTTCAGCATTCATATATACGTATCTGTTACAATTATCCTTAGCATTTAGCAGAAAGATAATGCCCAAAGGAAGCAGGAAGCGACATTTAAAGTAATTTTTATATGTGCAGCTTGAGTTAATTGCCAAAATATGAATTTAAGATGGATTAAAAGCACTAACCTGTGCAATTTATTTAAAACCATAATTGACTTCTATGGGCACACCATGTTAAATGAAATACCTCCTTCCCTGAGCAAATCTTTCATCTTCTGCTGAGCAATCAAAGCTGCTCTCAGGGGTGGGAAGGCAGAGATGGTAGGTGTAATGTCCTGTCACTGGGAGCTGGTTAGAAAAGGATTCTGTCCTTCATACATCTCCAACCATGCCCACCTCCATGTCATTTACAGGGTAGTCATCAAGGCAGGCAACTTCTCTTGTGAAAAGAATCAACCTCCAGACAAGGAGTGTCAGATCATCACTGTTTGGTTGATGAACTACTGAGGGACTGAAATTATTGTACCAAGAGATGAGGAAGATATGCGATCATCTCCCTAATAGCTGACCATGTTCCTGTATTTTTTTCACAAGAGGATTATATTGTAACTCCAACTTTACATATCCCTGATTTCCTCAGGCATTTATCTCTTTAACCTGACCACAAACTGTTTGCAGACACATGCACATCTCTGTGGGCAGAGGTTATGAAGTCATTTGATTGGAATTGGTGAAATAAAGATTTGTGTGATTTTAGGTGTATGAGCCAAAACGTCCTTGTCCCTGACTTGTCAAGGGAATGAGAAGAGTCTGATCCTCTAAGAGCAAGCAGTATATTGAGTTGATTTCTCTTAGCTATGACAGAACCATTTGCTAAAACTTCCCCCAGAAGACAGAACTGGGTTCTGCTGGAGTTGTGATTGTGATTTCTGATGGGCAGTAATAAAAGTAAGATCTATTTCACTGTAGTGGCAGAGTCTAGAGCACTGTCTTGAATTATTTGAAAATCTCTAATGGTTAGGGATAGCAGAGAAGTCAGGTTTTTGTTGGACTTTTTGAAAGTTTATGAAGGTTCTGTTTAACAACTTTATTTCCAGTCACCTCTAGTCCCACTCTGTCACATGGAGAGGCATTTTCATTGCCATTGAAGTCATTGCATCAGCTGCTTGAGTTTTATCAGAGTAACTCCACACACTGGTTTATGAGGGAGGATGTGGGAGGAATTGGACTTTGAAGGTGATTTTAGAGGGAGTTGTGTTGTTTGATTTGTTTGTCTAAAAAGTAACAATATGTTTTCACCTATTCCTCATAATTATACAAGAAGAACTAAAATACATGCCATTTTGAACTGAATGTCTGTATTAAATTGGTTCGATTCCTATTTTCTGCCATCTGTGGCATAACTAGAACAGAGAGTGAGAACAAAAAATATAAATGACTCAGTCACATTTCCTTTAGGAGAGGCATCATGCCCCCCATTCTTGTCAATTCCAACTCAGAATATGCTGTGATTCTGGTAATTTTAATTGTAAATAATTGATTCCAGCTCTGAATGAAGCATATGATACCCTGGGCACAGAGAAGAGATGTTGCTGTTCTGTCATTTAATAGAGGGACCAAAATATATGCTATAATATTTTGGTTCAGCATCTACACATAATTTTTCTGTATATTTAGATGGCCTACCAAACAATCTCAGCAAAATGCTGAGATGTAATTCAGCTTAATTAAATCTGTAAATGTTAAGTACCTCATAAACTTGACTGTGGAAAGAACCAGAAGCAGGTTCACAGAGAGGAAAATGAGACGAGTAGGTGCTGCTGAAGCCCTCAGAAGACTTAGTGGCCACCTGCTTTAGTTGCCACTGATGATACAGGGAATCATATCCGGGCTCTGGAGCGCTCCACAGTTTTTGTTTCCCTTCTATCCAGACTGACCAGAGAAGGTCCCTTCAGACCCATAGAAAACTTGATGTGGGGAGGTTGATGATATGTTGGGTTTTCCTGTGAATAGAGCTGAGGTATGACCAGGCATGCCAGCATACCTTGGAGCCTGGAGGCTCTCAAAAGTCTCGCATACCTATGGACACCTATTTTAGAAGGCCTGATTTACCCCAAAGTTTGCATGTGAGGTAGGTGTTTGAGGCAAACAGATTGTCCCTTCAGCACCTTACAGGCATTAGGGGAGTTCATCCCCAAAAAACCCTGGAAGGTGTTGGCATCACTGCTCTGACTGTAACAAGAAATTTTCCTTCTTTATACTTAATGTCTTGTAAAAGTCAGTTTAAAATGACAATGGTGCTTCTGGTTTTTATTTGGTTAATGCTTTTCATGGATTCTGAACATCTATATCAAACTCTTTTTTAGTGGATTCCTTTGAGAATCAAGTTTTGAGCAAAGGCCAAGTGTTTCTATCACTTATCAAAGAAATTATACGGAATCACGTTTACACATATCACAGGTTAATGGCGAACAAATGGAAGAATAAGTTATAAAGGGGCAAATTATTATTGCTGAGTGACCTGAAGTGCTTAATCATAGAATGGTTTGTATTGGAAGGGGCCTTATAGATGATTTAAGGGATGGGGAACCTTCCATTAGATCAGGCTGTGCAAACCCCCATCCCTGGCCTTGAATAGTTCCAGAGATGGGGCAGCCACATCTTCTCTGAGCAGCCTGTGCCAATGCCTCACCACCCTCACAGTAAAGAATACCTTTCTAATATCTAATTCAAACTTACCCTGTTTCAGTTTATGAAGAGGTCAAAATAAAATGAAAAAATTCTGAACATTAGGTTAGCACAAGGCAGTGTAATAAAGCATGAAGACAAGAGGCTGTGCAGGGCAGGGGCTCTTTTTGGAAAACAAGGACATTGAAAAAGATTTTGGATTCTTTTTGAATAAGCACCTCAAAATGAAATCTCACTGTAATTCTGCGGCTAAAAGGGCAATGAAATCCTGAGATGTTGAAAAGAGTAATATCAAGCAGATAAAAGGATTTGATGTTGCTCACATGCACAACAGTGGTAAGGCTACAGTTAGGAACCATGTCCAGTTTTGGTGTTTGCAGTTCAAAAGCAATGTGGAAATAGTAAGGGAAGTTCAAAGGAAAGGTATGAAAAAGGATTCGGAAAAGAAGCGTGACAACACGAGACATAAGCAGCTCAACTTATTTAGCTCATCAGGGAAGAAGCTGAGAAGTGACTTGGTCACTGCAGGTAGGTACTGACCCATGGAAAAGATTCCCAAGAGTGAGGAGCCACTTTATCTACCAGACAAAGGCATTACAGGACCTGGTGTTTGCCAACTTAAGTCAGACAAATCCACTCGTAAAAGAAGAAATGTTTTCCTCACCCGCAAAGCCATAAATAATAACACTGCCCTGTAAAAGCTGTCACAGGTAGCAATGTTTAAGGGGATGTTAAATATGTATTTTTAAATAGTTCCTTTCATATCCTTTGTGGAAAAATCTGTACATCTTTCTCTGTGTGTGAGTAGGAGCCCTGTCAGGATGTGGGTGGCAGTTCCTTGTCTCGCACTCTGAGAACCTCTTTTTCCTCCTATTCCTCAGTCCCTTGTGAGGCTCCAGGGGCCAGCACTGCCAGGGTTGCTCTCACCATCGTTGTAACACCTGCAGTTTCAAAAGAGAGTAATTATTGGCAAATAATCACTGTCTCATTTTGTAGCTTTAGTGAGGTCTTGCAGACTGTCAGGAAGGATTTATTTTTTCTCTTGGATGAAACTGGCCACATATTACCTTGGTTATTTGGGAATAGTTTCATTTTTCTGCATTCATCTGGAGCATCAGAGATGAATGAGTGGCCTTGGATGGCTTTTTATCACTGTTCTGCACTGGTGCAGACCCACCCTCCTCTCATTGTGCATGCCTCAGTGCTTTATTTTCCTTTCATATTTATGGTAAAAGTAATTCCAGTAGTTAAACTGATTAGGTCTTATGTCTCATGTCAGATTGGCACGGATTCTGAAGGTTTCATGGTGTCTCCAGCGCATAAGGCACACTGTTCATACTGGGATCACCTAGAGGTTTCTCATTTAATCCATTTGTGCTTTTGCAGAGGTCTTGAGATTGTTAACAGGTTCTTTTTGTTTCATACATAAGTGTACTCTCTCAAGGACTAAACTGCTGTGTTTTAATTTAGGGGTTTAAAATAAGGATAAAACCTATTGCTTGGAGATATATAGGAAATCAGGCTCTCAGCTCTGTTTTTAAATGCTGGGAAATTTTCTATAAATGGTTTGTATAGTCAATAAGGATATGATTAACAATCTTGTGATGAATATTCTGCACAAAATTTTTGCATTCAGAGGCTTTTGTACCCAAAAAGAGTGATGTGATGATCTTTCTGCCTTCTTTCTTTGAACAGTCTATAGAATTTCCCCTGGTAATTCTTGCATGGAGCATAAATCTTACAGATGAGCTAATGAGAACATTTACAAACAAACAAATGCAAACACTCAAGTCTTGCTTCTCTTATAGTATTTCCTGGAAACTCTGTTGCATTCCTGTCTCAGTTATTTGGAGTAATAATTAGCCAGGTTGATTTTTATAATGTTCTCTAGGACTAATCAGAGCCCCGTGAGCATAGACTAAAATCCTGGCACCAGCTGAGCTGTATGAGGGTTTGGTTATGAATAACCCTATTCAGTTATATCCCTTGTGCAGAGCATGGGTTAGTAAGCTGGGGTATGTACACAGCTACACGCATGTAAATACTGAGAACGGTGCCAGGGAAGTAAAATTCCTCAGTATTTAGGAGAGAAAAACATTAGCGGGAGGAATTTATTTTTTTCCTGCCTACCTTTTTTGAAGCTTTGTTTCACGGTAGCCAGAGGGAGGAAAAAAACACATTATATGAGTAAATTGTCTGGAGAATGTAACCAGGGCACCAGTAAGCACTGAGAATGAAAACCCATGCGAGTGTGTATTCAAGCAAGTATGTGCAAAGATAGTGTTTTCCGTGAATGCTCTCTTGGATGAAAATTCTGTTCTGTAACTAAATAACTGGGGAGATGTTGGGGTTTGGCTGAACTGCCTTGTGTTGGGATTTTCACCAAGGCCTCCTGACTTGCCCCTTTCATTTCTCTTCCCCTCTGCCCCAGCGTAATGTGTGTGGTTATGGTCAATACCCTGAAAAAATTCAGATGAAATCTGAGATCCCTGATGACCAACACTGATTTCCAAACAATCAGACTGAGGCCGTGTGATTTTGGAGTGGTAGAGTTGGGATATTTTAAATTCTATTCTGTCAAAGAATGATTAGTACATTAATTTGGGCCATATTAGTACATCTCCCCTGTGTTGATGGGAGGATAGACCCCTTTTCATGTTTAATCTAAAGAGGGATTGATGACTGGCGAGGTTGTCTCACATAGGGACATCTGCCACTGAAATAAATGATGAGCTCAGAGAGTGAAAATGTTTAGGCTGCACTCTATAAATGTGGATTCCTTCTGTGCCGAAGGCAATGAAAGCCCTTAGGTAGCAGCTCTGTAGATTTTTCTCATTGTGGGCAAAAATAAGGGGTTTTTTATTATTTGTTAGCCCAAGGCTTCTTTCTTGAAGTTGCTATGGGTTGTTGATGCTGATTTCACGTTTCATAAACAGCCAAGTCATGTTCAAGAAGCAGAAAACTGACCTCAGAGATGACATAACCACTGGAGGCAGAGGAAAACGGCAGCATTGCCACTGAATGACAGTGAAAGAAAAGGGCACCTTTCCTGAGAGTTTGCCAGAAAACTTTTACTTGATGTGTGAGTTTAGTGCTTCTGTGTTAGAAGAACAATAAAGCACCTTTGAATTAGAACAGACTAGAAAAGTTGCTTAATGTGCTTTTTTTCACTCTCTCACTTTTAACCCACCACTGCAAAATTCCTTCTACCTGTAACGAATAATTTAATTTGGGAAGGCAAATAAGAGCTCATTAGCTGATGCACTGCTACAAGTAAGTGAGCAGGTTTTGTGCCTAGGGACAAACTTTTAGAACCATTTTGAAATGGCACAATATAATGCAATAAATCCCATAGCCTATTCAATGTTGGGAACACCCTCCTTTCTGTTTTGCTTGGATGCAAGTTTTCTGCATCTTTAACCCCTTTGTATTTGAATATTGGGGAAATGGACATATTCCAGGGGATTACGTACAGATAAATTAAGCATGAATGCTGCCAACCAGTAGTCCTGTCTGTTGTGTTTTCCATTACATTCTCTGTGGATTGTGTGTGGACAGATTCACCCTATCTGAGTGTTCTCCATCATACTCCTCAAAAAAGAGGCAGCAGTATTTCTGCAAAGTATTTTTCTTTGTATCTCATTCTATGTCTAGATATTTTGGGAGATGTTTCCTTCTGTCTCGAGAAGATGGTTTGTTACTAATCTCACTGTTTTAGAGTGAGTGTTTAATATAAATCTGTCTTTTTACTTCTACAACAGATATTAGAAGAAGCAGACAATAATAACGCATCTAATAGGCATTGAGAGAATTTCTTTACTGTGAGGATGGTGAGGCTCTGGTACATGTTGCCCTGAGGAACTATGGATGTCCCATACCTGGAAGTGTTCAAGGTCAGGTAGGATGGGAATATGAGCAACCTGGTCAAGTGCAAGGTATCTCTGCTTATGGCACAGGGAGGTTGGATTTTTAAGGTCCCTTCCAACCCAAACTATTTTATGATTGTATGATTATTTTCCACAAGGAGTCTGTCTTTTATCCCAAATTATCTTAGTGATTTTCAACAGTAATCTAAGTGGTTTTTGTGAACACCCACCTTAGTTTCTGGCAATTATTGCACATAGATTGTAAAGCCAAGGCAGAAAACTCTCAACAGTGACTGGAAATCACAGGTTAGGACTCTCAGTATTTTACAGCATCAGGTCTATACATATTATAGCAAAAAATTTCAGTGCTCAATAGATCTATATGGTATCCAGAGGCTCAGAAATCATATTAGTGTCTTCTAAAAGTTGCCTTTAATTTAAGTTTTGATTCATTAATGCATAAAGTATTCAAACTACAGTAATTTACTACTCATTGGCAGTGGCTGAAATTGTGGCAGTTTCCACCTTCAGTGGCTGTTTTACTGTTGCCCCAGATCCACATGAACAAAGCAGATTTATGACTTGTGAATCAAATATTAGCATGGAGCACACCAGGCACTTGGTGCAGCTTGGAGCAGGTTTTCCTCTGCTTGGGAAGCCAGACAGGGATCATGGCAGGCATGACTGTGCTCACAGGTGTTGTCCTTTTGGCTTGAATGGGGGGTTTTGTGTGTGAGCAGGTGTTTGCTGGCTGGAGCCCAAGGAAGAACCTCTGGGAACCCTTTATTTCACATAGTCCTGGTGTTGCAGACTTGCAGACCCTCACTCAGCATTAAGAAATCACAGTAATAACCTCTCATATTCCTGCAAATGGGGCACGTTTGGCTGCTCTGGCAGGTATCACGATTGGCAGCATTTCCAGGCATGTGCCAGCGTCACCTCTGCACTTGGGGCCAGCACAGGCAAACAGCAGGCACCAGCTTCAAAACAGCCCCAGGGAGCTCAGCTTGTGATCTGTACTAGGCAGCCCCTTGATGCAGGACATGCACAGCACCGAGCACACTGAATGCCAGGAGTTTGTGTGCGTTCAGAAAGGGCTCGGATCAATTCCCGAAGGCAGAATGTCAGTGGAGAGATGCTGAACACAGAGGTGCTGTCGCTGGCCTAGGAAATCCAAGTGCTGCAATTAGCTGGAGTGAGGGAAGGCATGCTAGTGAGCTATTCCTGCATAAGCTCTCTGTCTTATGTTCTTCTCAAGACATCCTCCCTTAGCCCCAGCCATGCAGGGTACAGACAGACTTCTGATTTTAGATGGTAACTGTGGAATGGTACCCACACTCCGAGGGTCCAGCCTAGCAGAGGAGTGGCTTAAAAATTAGCGAGACAGCTCTTCGTGTGTGTTTTGTAAAGCAAAAGGTTTTAATAAATGAAAATAACAAACTATTATGTAAACAAAAGATAAAGCCGAGCACAGGTGCTAGAGAACCCCTAGCTCCCTGCAAAGACACCCCAAAAAAACCCCTGAGATTCTTTGTGTCCTTCTTTAAATACCAAATGTTTCAGGTGGGCCTTACTGGCAGACTGCCGATAGAAACAGATACAGGCTTTGAGGTACACTGGCAAAACCCAATCAGGTTTCCTGGGTTGGCACTGAGCCAGTTGCTGACCGGACCTTACAGAAATTTCTGGGTCTTTTACCTTATAAGAAATCCAAGGGGTATGTCCCAAACCTTTCCCTTTATGAAACACTTAGTCAGTGTAAAAAATACACTCCTATGGGTAACCTAAACCTGAGGAAACTGTTGGTGGTTGGAATCTTCTGGGGAAAATGTAACTTTTCAACCCAGTTGTGGATGCCCCATCCTTAGAAATGTTCAAGATCAGATTGGATGGAGCAACTTGGTCGAGTGGAAGGTGCCACTTTCCCATGACATGGGATAGGAACTAGACGACCCTTAAGGTCCCTTCCAACCCAAACCATTCTGTGATTTCATGACTCTCTAGTCTTTTTACCAGCATTCCTCAAGGACAGTACAGGTTGTCTGGGGGCAGTGAGGCAGTAGGTCTGCACTGCACGGACATGGGGTGCAGACATTTCAGCAGGAGACATCAGGAAGTGAGGGCTTTTCCTGGCTGAGATGCTTGGCAGCTCTAGAAAAACACTGATTCGTAGGGCTGACTTGTACTTCTGGGAAAGGACTATCACCACCTCTAAAGGCATCTCATGAATTCTTAGTGGCAGAGATGGCCCCTTCAGAGACACTTACATTTTCTTGCAGATCCACTCTAGCACAAATTTTGACTTTTCTAGAGATTCTGAAGCATAAAAAACTGAGGCTTAATTCCACCTGTATTAAGCAATCAAAATTTATTCCAGAAAAAAAATGAGGACTATCTTGAGTTTTATCCTTACTTTAAGGTCATACCTTCAATGTACTTTTAACTGTGGGAAAAAACCACCTCATCTTCAGTTTATTTCCCTTTCTCTGAGAAACTCAGCATATGAATAACGTACTTAAATTACTGCGTAAATGCAGCTAGGGACATACTAGAATAACTGCTTTGAATGTGATTTGATTGGAGTTACACAGTGATTCTAGTTTAAAAAGACAACTTTAGCACAGTTGGCGAAGGAAAAAAGATCACCTACTTTGATATTTGTCCTATGCCAAAATCTTATTTCCTTTCTCTTCTGCTCCTCCGTGACTTCTTCCCTTGCACCTTGGCATCACACGATTTCCAAGTAATCCCCACTATTTTCAAAAACTGTTTTAAAATGGGAATGCTCAACTCACTATTGAATTGTGAACTCACAATTTGGGGCTGAATCTACAGACCTTAACAGAGATAAAATCCGTATTGACTCCGGGCCCTTTGATGGCATATGGCAAATGTCACTCGAGTTATTAACAGCCAAACAATAATGGGCTCTGTTCCATATTTGAGGAAGCCTTTACCAATGAATTGGAGGAGATTTCTTCCTAATCCCAGATGCCAATTAGTTTATATTCTGATCCACACAGTTTGCTAACCTTTATGATTTTTATACTAGCTAAAATGAGTGCAGAAGATGTTATTCAGCCTATAAATGGCTAATAATTTTTGAAATTTAGGATTAGAAATGTACATTAATTTGTTGAATTTAAATCTAATCCTCTGTTCACTCATCAGCACAGACTATTTCAAGCTATTTGTTACTACACAGAAAAAAACTTTGTCTCTCTCTCAAAATTGCCATTTACATTTCCTATTCCTGTGCACCAATGACTGTTTTAAAGAGCAATATCTTGTTAGGCACTAGGGATAAAACCTAATCTTTTCGTCCTGCAAAGCTGGGGTTCCTTTGTGTCAGAAACTCTCAGCCAGAAAAGCACACGTTTGTCACTTGACTTTCAGGAGTAATCTCTTGGTCTTTGGCTACTCATGTGGAGTCAGGCACATGGGTTAGCCTGTCTGGGGCTGGAGTCCCAAAATTAATTGCTTCCAGCTTCTGCTTTTCTCAGGACAGTGGTGTTGGTAAAAGTGAGGTGCTAACACAATACATTCTCTAACATGAAGCAGAGGGAAAAGGAAACATTTCGACTGTAGCGTCAGTGAAAAATACTGTGTTATCTCTTCCTTGTGACATTAATTATTTATCAAGATTCCAAATCAGACTCATCAGGGTTTTTACCTTTAACACAGCCATTCCCTTCCTGCCTGGTGTCAGGGCTGCTGTCCTGGGAACTGCATTAGCTGTGGCCCTGAGTTGTTCAGTCGTTTACCCAAATCTTTGGGTTTTCTGCCAGCTCCCAGGAGTATTTTGCTAGTCACTAATAAAAATGTTTTACAAATCAATGGATTTCAGTACAGTGTATTCCAATGGTGCCCACGTGAGGAGGACAGGGCACCCCATGGTCACCTGTGAAATGTGACATTGATTTAAGCACAGACAGTGGATCCTATAAACATATATCAGGTCCCTGCGCCCTAAGTGGTCTTCTGAGCAGAGATGGGGAGACAGTGGTTGCAGAGGAGGAGCTTCATGTGTGTCTCAAGTGCATGTGTTGCCCTCCCAGCAGCATCCCACACTCCAGCAGGTCAGATTTTTAGCACAAATTCCCAGCACCTCTGTTGGGGTACCTTGGAAGGATGCTGTGTTTGCTGGGGTGTGGAAAGGGTTAACCCCAGAGGAAAGATCATTTATCTGCAGAATCCTTTGGTGGATGGGAATCCCTGAGGTGAAGCCATTCTGTGAGAGGGCCAGCAGGAATCCTTCAGGTGAGTTACATTTGTGCAGTCGATTATACGTCTCGTATAATTGTATCTGATATACGGGGCATTTTTCCATCATTCTTCTTTGAACCCACCATGTGCACGACCCTGCCATGTGAGGTAGAAATAGACTTGTTCTTTCTCTGAACAGCGGGATGTGAAACGCTTTTGTGATCTCCCTTCCATAATGGACAAATGCCCTGCGTAGAATTTCAGCAGCCTCTCGTTCCTTCAAAGTAGTCTACTGGGGGTGGGAAAAAAGAAAAACCTGCTGGAGATACTGGGTTATAAAATAATTTAAAACCAGAGAATTAATTAAAATGAGTGTTAAAAAAAATAGAAACATCTCTGTGCTTTCAAGATGTTTTCTGCCAGATTCCAGTGAATCCAGAGGGAATAATTTGGTAGTAAATTGTATTCACAAAACAATGACCAAATGTTGGGTCATTACACTCAAGGAAAGCCAGATAATCTGAACCAAACTGTGGCCTCATCCAAATCCTGAATAAACTAGCCCTTCTCAGTTATACTACTGCTTTCCATAGAAGTTTAGACTGCTGGGAAATTCTTTTAGGTGCAAATATATATATATATATATATATATATATATAAGAATAATAGTGGAAGAGCTTCAAAGTTATGCAGGTATTGAAGTTTCTAATTAAAAATTTGTATCTAAGTCAAAACTGAAAAATCCAATAACTGTAATGGTATATAAAGCTGCTGAAGTGTGTTTTAAACACATGCATCTATAAAGCTTCATAGGTAGATTTCTGGCCCAGCTTTCTCTGCTCCAAAAAATCCCTGTCTTTCCTCTATGTGTTATCCCATCTTATGTCTGTCACAGAACACTGGGCTGAGTAAGGTGCTCAGGTTTCTCCCTATAGACACAAGCAATAAAAGCACTAATATTTGACCTTTTTTCTTTTTATTAAGCCTCCAAAGTCACAGAAAGTCTGGTGGCTGATGAGGAAGTGTATGTTTCCAAAGATGGTCTGTTTTAAAATACTTCTTTGGCTTTATTGGCAATTTAGAATTTAAACAGGTTTGCTACTGAAAACAATTTTTGACAGAAAAATGCATTTTGAAGTGAATGGGGAAGTATCTGCTTTTGTAAAAACTTTCCTCTCATCACCCCCCTACCCCCCCCCTCCCCCTCCCAGTTTTAAGCATTGACAGACATGGAAAATTGAAAGTATATACTAAAAGACAGGTTTTCTTTTCCTTTGGTATTTTTCATCTGCTGCAATATACTGTGTATCTCAACTCCTTTGAAGTCAATGGGAGCCTTTTCATTGATTTTAATGGCAGCTGGATCAGACCTTTAGTGAAAAGCAGTGTACAAAGGCGCTGTGCTAACATCAGGCTAGAGACAAATCCTTTCAGGTGAGTAGCACCTAATGGCAGCCTGGGCTTTGCCCGGGGAGGATGATGCCTCCTGGGGCACGATTTGTTTCCACTTTCAGTGCTGCGCTATATGCAACCAACTTTTTGCTGCCCAGACCCTGCTTATTTAGGATGGGAGAGAGAAAAGACTATTATTTTTTTACAGCAAGTTGAGAGTGAGTCTTGAAATAAAATAGATGCAGGAGACTAGTGGGGTTATGGTGAGGCTGACTGTATAGGGAGAGGCTGTCTATAATTGAGAAAGCTTTGCCACATTTGATTCTGGGAAGGGTTTTCTTTCAATGTGGTGTGTTTTGATAAGCAGTATGAGAATTTTTAAAGTCAATAACTTGGTTTATAAACTTCAGCTCAGCTGGACTTAATCCTGCAGCTAGCAAATCCACAGACCAAGTAGCCCAGCTGTGTCCTCATTTGTTAAGATCTTAAACCCAAGAAGATGTCTGGGATGCTGAATTATTATTTTTTTTCTTACACATTTATAAAAAGCTTAATAGAGGCAGATAGGAATAAGATGTGTGGCATACCCAGGTCTTTCAGCAAAAAGAGGGAGAGGAAAGAGAAAGAGATGCATTTAAATTATATTTAGGTTGGCCCAAATTTGGGACCTCTGTCTGTAAACCTTATCTCTGTCTCAGGAAAAATACAGCAATCAGGCTGATTTGTGGAAGCAGAAAAGCACATGCCTACAGCTTCTTTTCTTAGGTGTATTTTCCTAAACAGGGGTACTTTACTGGTTTAAAGCCTGTGCCACATCATCATATTTTACAGAATGAGACTCTCACCCTGTCACTCCTGAGCAAAATCTTTGGGGATAAATCCCAGGGCTTGTGTGGTTCTCTCTTAAATGAAACTGTGCAAATTGGAGCATGCACACAGCCCATAACAGGGCAGGGGATGTGGTGAAATCTTTCTCCTTGCAAGAGTGAAAAATTATCAATAAATTAAATTATTTTGTAGTGCTGTCTATGTTATTAATATTAAATATTATTTGCTACAATATATTAAAAAGCCAGTAATCACTTAAAAGTCTCAACATGGACCTATTTTAAAAAGTCACATATAGTGCAGCTGTAACTTTTTAAAAATGCCATCCATTATTTGTAACACCTTTAAAAACTGTTTATCCCTTTATATTTAGCAAATGGTGGTATATCCGTCTCTCCTGTTTCCAGTTATGTTAATATGGAATTTTTTGTGTACTTCAGTGTAGATGGTGAGATGTAGAAGGACAGTTTTTGCACAGAGCCTGCTCTGGTTCCGTGTGAGATCCATATGAATTTTGACCACTGACTACAATGACAGCAGAAAAGGGCTTGACATGAGAGATTGCAGTATTGTTTAGCGTGTAAAAGAGAGACTGCATGCAGATATTTATGATTACAGAGAACATCAATAAAACTGGAGCAGCTATTTTATTTTTTTACCCCCAATCTTTTCCCAAGGGGAAGAGAAAAACAAGCATATTTCATTGAAATAGGTTGCATATAAATTTTAAGTCAATGGAAGGAAATGTTTCCTCACGCTGCACTGTAGACAGGCTGTTAAGATAATGGCTGCTGTGGGTCAGAGACCCAAAGTAATTTTCAGAAGTATTCAGTAATTTTGAGCCTCATGGTCCCAAATAGTCAGGTCTCAGACTGAAGAGCCCTGAATAATTCCTCTGGCAGTAGTACAGTCTTTCTTTACTTTCAGAAGGGACATCACACACTTCTTCAGGAACTTGGGCTGAAACCTGGCTCCCAGATAGGTGAAAAATTCCCTTATTCTTCATTGGCTAACACTTTCATGACCAGAAGTTGCTGTTGCAGATTAGAGTGATACCAGCATAATCTGTTGGAAAAAAGCAGCAAACCATGAACCAGGCAATTATGGATGATTTAGGATTTCTATCTGAAGCTGTAGGGATGACCCCATGAACTTATCCAGTAGATAGGCAATTAGCTCTTTGCTGACTGAATGTGCTTCCACCAGACTAGGGACTATAATTCAGCATTAATGTTTGCTAGCCAGGTGCAGGCAGGTGTTTGGTGAGCTGAAACTCTCCAAAGGCAGGATGAAAACTACAATTCTGGCTGAGCTCTTGGAGTATGCTGCTGGAATGAGTCAACAAAGCTGTGCAGAGCCTTGGTTGAAAGGTGTTTTAGTCAACTTGGCTGATAATCTATCTCATCCGGCCAACTTGGTCAATAATCCCTTTTGGCCAACTTGACCAAAGCTTGAATAGGTGGTTGTTGCTCATCTCCAGCTCATAAAACTATTTTGGGTTAGGGTATATTAGTATGGGGAATGAGGCAGCCAGAGCTGCCCAGACAAGGCAGGTGGAAAATGATAGAGCAAACTGGCCTTCAGCAAGGACCAGTGGGTTAAAAAAGAATGTTTGGGTGTAGCTGGAGAATCCTGTACTCATTATGTGCTGCCCCACTGCCTTCAAACACCAGGCTTTGAACCCTGAGAGGATTGACATCACTGGCATTTTTAGTACAATAATAGAAATTGTACTCTTCATTGCCTACATCTGGAAAATTGTTGGAGCCAGAATAATTTGGGGTAAAGGTTGGGATCAACGTTTTTGATAACTTCTGGCACAGGGAGAAAGGGAGGTGAGCAAGTGAGTACACTTGCTCCATTTGTTGTCTGTGCATTTGATCATTTTAGAATGCCAGCAAAAAAAACCCTAGTGGGTTTATAAAGAAGGGAGAAGGGAGATAGAGATTGCAGCTCACTGTTGGTCAGATTATAGATATTTATTCAAGTAGGTCAAATTTTGCGACTTATCTGCTTATCAGTGCCTCTCAAAAAATTAATCATGGCTATAAAAGTTACAGTATTTAAGCTAATGTAAAAGTGACTGGAAGATCACTGGCTTTTATTTCACCACCTCACAGAAATGATAATTGCCACAAAACCCTGCTGTCTCAACAAGTCCTTCCAGGATCTTGTTACCCTGTTCTCAGCACAGCCACAAGTGATGCTCAGACAGCTCTCCTGGGAGGCCTTGCTGAAATCCGTGTTTGTGCAGGAGTCCACACACAGGGAGCTCATTGTAGGTCTGGGGTCTGAAGCCTCACTATATTTTAAAAAATCCAAGGTGTTATGCTATTCAATATCAACAGAATGAGACTCAGCTATATTTCCCAGGATAAATGAGCACGTTTGCTTTAACATTGCCATGTTCACATTTAGATTTTCCTTCTGCAGTTTTATTCACTTATTTTCTAATTCAGAAAATGCACTAATTTGCAGGTTTGCCCATTCCTGGTATGAATTAGGGTGCTTTTACTGTGTAGTAAAATTAAAAACCACAGACTAGCAATAATATCTGTCCTGCAAAACACCCTCCTTAATTAAGCAATAGGACATGAAAGGCTGTATATTTCTGAGTCATTATGGCACACCTCATGTTGTTTTATAAGGCATGAAATCTAATGCAGAGTGACCACCCAAGAATTGTAGTAATTGCCCTAAAAACACTGCCTGGAGTGCCTGGTTTCTATTGTGAAATGCAATCAAGATGTAAAAATAAGGATTAAAGAGAGACCTGTGCATGAAAAGAACCCTCTTGGCTATGGCTGCTGCCCTCCACCGCAGCCTCTCACTCCAGACCTGCCTTGTGGAAAGTTTTAAAGAATGTAACTGAATGGTGAAAGTGCAATTAAAGATTTGTAAATTCCTTGTAAACAGCAAGGTGTTCCTGACATCAAATTGTTTAAGGGAATTAAACCCCCTTATAGACAGGATCTCACATGCTCGACTGAATTCTTTAGGTTTCTGTTTAGCTTTTTTACAGACTCTCCTTGTTTTCAAGTTTTAGCTAGGATTTTTTGTTTTGGCATTTAGTTAATCACTTCTACATAAACAATAATTAAATGGCCATCACCTTGGAAACTGACTGCAATGTTAATCTTGAACTCAAATATAGGGTCTGGTACAGCCAATAAAGCAATTAACCCAATTTGTTCAGACCATAAATAAAGATAAAACATTAAAAATATCAAACCTTAGTAGAAGCAAACTTAAGCCATATTTTTCCAGCAGTTGTGTTCTCTGCCAGTTCAGGGAGTGCTCTGGTGTTGTATGTCATGTGTATAAAATAATCAGTAAACACCCATTCTGCTGGGCTGTTCAGTTTAGAAAAGGATATATAGAGTCCTCTATAGTTGTGGTGGGTGCCATGGAGTGTTTGAACCAGACTAGGAGTTAGGAAAAATAATGATTACAGCCTGCTATGGATGGAATAAGTACTTTTGATATGTCCTAGTAGCATCCTGCAGTGATGCAGCCAAAGGGGAATACAGGTAAATGTAGTTTACCCCCTTCTAACTTGGGCAGTGCTGAGTTTATACCGAATGGGTAAGGATATCTATTTTTTTATTTATTACTACATCTCTGGAATGATACCATTAGGGTTCCTCCCAAAAATTCTGCAAAACATGTCAGTTTAAATGGATGCTTTAGACTTCCCTTCAGGAGACAGGAAGAAAAAAGAGAAGGTGACAGACAGCCATAAATACCTTTGCTGGAAACTTTCAACCCAGCCTTTTTTCTTCTTTCTTCCTTCTCCATTTTCGTTTTGAATTTTCTTTAATTGAAACCTCTGTGGCAATTCTAGCCTTCATTGAGCATTGAAATGCCAATAGAGCTGCTCTATAATGGAGGGCTCTGTAGCAAGACTGTACAATAATATCCTGGTGCAATATAACAGTAGGTAGCTGGGGAATGTAATCGATTTCCAAAAGAACTGGAATGACCCTCCTCACAGACATGCAGTTCTCCCAAACTCCACTGACTCCAGCTCCGATCAGTTCTGGTTCACTTCCTCCCTTAAGAGAAAGATGTTTAATCTTATCGAGAGCCAGCATGCAGCATTTTTTTCCTCCCTTTTTTGCTTTAAATAGTGTGTGCACCATTATGTCATCATCTTTATTTACCTGCTGCACTTCACCCAAATGCCTTTATTGGGGTATATTTATATAGAGTTGTAAATGTCAATACTGGAATTATTTCTTTGGGGGCAGTGATTGTGGTCTAACACCAGATGCCTTCAGCTGAAAGAGTGGAGAACGAAGCAGGTACTGAAAAGGGAAATGAGTGAATTTAAGAGAATTCAGCATTTCTGCCATACACATCCTGCATTTCTGTACAAAGGAGTTCTGATCAGGAGAGCTGTGCTTCCACTAGGAAAGGTCCATGGTTGTGCATTAACTTTTAACCTCACTATGTATAAGCAACTGCTACGAAATGGTTCTGCTTGGATTTTAATGTGTGTTTCAATTTTTAAGAACTTTCCATCTGAGATGCACTTGCTGTAGGAGACACACACACATGAATATTTACAGTTCTGAAATGAAATTTTTTGTCTCTGTATGTATCCATATATAGAATTAGGATCTAAGGAAAGTTAAGGGACAATGCTTTTGTTGTTTTTTGATTTCTGCATCTCTCCACGACCTATGAGGGTCTTTGAATGGGCAGCACAAAACAGGGCTTGATGTTCAGAAAAACTTGACAGACCTGAAGATATACTTTAAAATATTTCTGATTTGAATTATGGGTAGCAGTGCAAAGTATCAGAGGGGTCAACATTCTCACCTTGTAAATATCACTTGCTTTATAGCAATATAATACTTTCTCTCTTTAAATTAGAGACTTTATGGAACAGGACTCCTGATTTAGCAAAGATTTTGCTCTCATTTTCTGTTACATAAACATGATCTTCAGGTTTCTGAAATCTCCCCTTACAGGCAGAAGTGCTGTCAGTTCCTTTTATAAACAGTAAAATATATTTTAATTTCAGATAAAACTGTCAGACAAACCAAACTCTCCTCTTTAGATCCTTCTTATGCTGCTGCCTATGATAAATACAGGGTTTATTATTTCCTCTTTTTTTTGTTTTCTCATTTCATGCCACAGTCACCACTGCCTGTGTGACTGAACTCTGCTTGCTTAACCTCTGGTACATTCAGTGACATTTACATGACTTCATAAGTATCCACGTTTTATAAAGCCTATTTCAGTCGCATACTTGAAATTCAAAAGCACAAACTTTAAGTGATCAAGAGGAGCAGTTTGCCTTAATTTGGCTTCCTCAGTATATCTTGCAGTCCTACAGAAGTATGAAAATGAAAGGATTCGTGTTCTTCACAATTTGGAGCCATTTCAGGGTATGTGCAAAGCTCTTGTTTTAACGAGGAAAGGGTGAAATAGTGAGTAAAGAAAGGGGAGAGTGACCCTCAGCGCTGCTGGGCTCTGTTCTCCTCTGCCGGCGCGATGATGCCCGTGCGCACTGCGGGCTGCGGCCGCCAGAGGGCGCGCGCCGCGCTGCTGCTGCCGGCCCGTGCGGGGCTGCCGTGCGCTCTGTCCCT
>VZSR01003806.1:15282596-15297728 GCA_013398615.1 Brachypodius melanocephalos | reverse complement strand
GCTGTCTGTCCCTTCCTGTCCGCTGTCTGTCCCCTCCTGTCCGCTGTCCGTCCTCTCCGCTATCTGTCCCTGTCCGCTGTCCGTCACTGCCCTCTGTACGTCCTGTCTGCTATCTGTCCCTGTCCACTGTCCATCCCCGTCCATTGTCCGCCCCTGCCCGCTGTCCGTCCCTGCCTGTCTGCTCTCCGTCCCTGTCTGCTGTCCATCCCTCTCCACTGTCCATCCCTGCTCGCTGCCCTGCTGCTGTCTGCTATCCATCCCTGTCCTCTGAACATCCCTACCCACTGTCCATCCCTGCCCTCTCTGCATCCCGTCTGCTGCCCTGCTGCTGTCCACTGTCCATCCCTGTCCGCTGTCCATCCCTGCCTGCCCACTGTCCATCCCTGTCCACTGTCCATCCCTGCCTGCTGTCTATCCCTGACTGCCTGCTGCTCTCCGCCATTGCCCACGGGTGCTGACTCAGCGTGTCGCTTGCCAGGTTCGGGGTTAAGGATGTGAACCCACCCCTCAGATCATTCCAGTGATACCCCGAGCCTCCCTCCCCCCTGCCCCGCTGTCCATCAGGCACTGATTGGTTCACAGTGTGTTTTTTCCATACTAAATAAGGCGTTCAGGGACTGAGGACCTTTGCAAACCTCATCACTTCCCATTTTTCTGGGTGCCTGCTTCTTTCACCTGCCTTCTCCAAAATAAGAACGGACAATTGTATCAATCTTCTCCTTTCTCCTGTGAAAATCCCAAGTCCTTTTAAAACAAAATGTTATGCTGCACACACAGTTCACCTTAATAACAAGAAGGAGAAGATGAATGATACCTGAGAAGTATTTATCATGTCACTGGTAGTGCTACTGGTGAGCAAGGGGCACTACAAAACTGCCTTGGCTAGAACAGAATTAAAATGTGCCAATTTCCCTTTGTTTAGGAAAATGGGGAGCATGAGGGAGCTTCTGCAGAGTGTTTTAAGAATCTGTTTGCAAACAACTGTTAGACTTGCAGGTACATATTTAGTAGCTTTTAATTCAATCTTTGAATCTCCCAGGATTCATAGGTCAGTTAATAAGGTGCTCTGTGTTTATCTTCAAAATTAAACCTGACTACCGAGGTTTGGGCACTTCTGTATGGAATAGTCCCAGTCTGGCACTCAGCTCACTGGAATTGGATGTTCAGAGTTACACAGAGCTTGACAAATGTTGCTTTGTGGGTCTGTACCAATGATCTTTGTGTTACAAACCCAGGGTTTCAGTCCCAAATGTCAGTATTTTCCAAATCTTCCTTTCTTTGTTCAGGTGACCAACGCTCTATTTTCTGTTTTTCTGTCTTCTCCAACCAGAGATGGCCTGTGGGTATAAAGCCTGTAAAGCTTTTTTTGGAAATGAACACCATTATGCAAATTGTTTCTTGAAAGAGAGCACAGACCTACGCAGTGCAGGTTCAGACTGAGCTCCCTCTGAGATCAGCTGTAATGCTTTTCTAAATACCAGGAGGGTTTGCAGAACTGGGCAGGTATGCTGCATTTATTGATACAAGCTTTTGGAGACAAAATTATGAATTTTTGGCATGTCAAATGCCAGTGGAACCATTTCTGTCTGTCACAAATTCTTGTTTGGATTTAAATTATTTCTGTTTAGCTTGCCCAATTTCCTTTTCAATCTGCTGGAGTCCCCCAGGTTAGTTGACCACTAGGATATGGTAACTACAATGTGACCACTAGAAAGGGCGGACTTGTTGGAGTGAATCCAGAGGAGCCATGAAAATCAGAGGGCTGGAGCACCTCCCCTGTGAAGGAAGGCTGAGAGAGTTGGGATTGTTCAGCCTGGAGAAGAGAGGCTCCAGGGAGACTTTATAGAACCTTCCAGTACCTAAAAGGAGCTGATAAGAGACCTGCAGAGGGACTTTTTACAAGGGCATGGAGTGGTAGGACCAGGAGGACTGACAGAGGGCAGGTTTAGATTAGGTGTTAGGAAGAAATTCTTTGCTGTGAGGGTGTGAGGCACTGGAACTGCCCACAGAAGCTGTGGGTGCCCCATGCCTGGAAGTGTTCAAGTCCAGGTTCAAAGGGGCTTTTGGAAACCTGGTCTAGTGGAAGGTGTCCCTGCCCATGGCAGGGAGTTTGAATGAGATGATTTTTAAAATCCCTTCCAACCCAAAATATTCTATGTGAAGAATTACGTCTCCAGGTAAGAGGAGTCTTAGCCTCATGGGACAAAAAGGGCATAAAAAGTTTCTGATGTTATTAAACTAAGCAGCCTTAGTCATCATGTGGCTGGCAAGCACCTGCAGGAATTGAGTTTTCAAAGAAAACAAGGTTAATAAAAAACATTTGAGGTAGGACATACAAAAGGGCAGAGGTTATATGAATTAGAGGTGCCTGTAATCTTATATCAGTGCACTCAGAGGAAAGGACTGGCTTTCATATTTCTTCAGCTGAAGTAATCAAAAAAGTAGAGCATCAGTCAGTGATATAGCTGCAGTAGACTGAAAACCACATTTGTATCCTAAAGGTGCTGCCTAGTGACTTCTTGTGAAACCATGTCTGCTTAAAATGATGAGGAAAACAATATTGTTTGGGGAAATGTAAAACTTCGGTGAAACAAAACCTTAAAATATTGTGCTTTCAGTCCCATTAATTTACATATTATCTCTTTTCTGAGTCATCATCTTTATTAACAGTCCAGGTCCTAATTTTATCTGGATAGAAAAGAGTTGCCATGAAACAGGCTGTCATGTTTAGGGTACAGGGTCTGATGTAGTAAAGGCCAGGCCTATGTTGGGCAGAGAATGTCTAAAGCATGAATAGGCACTGGGATTGGATTTTCCTTAGCAGTCTAACTAAAATGATTAGTTACTCACCTCTAAAACAAGCTTACAAAGGCCAGTTCCTGAATATTGCAACAGGTTACTCAGCAAAAATATTAAAGTAGTTTTTAGGACATTGGGTGTCTGCATATAGGAAACCTGTGAGGGTGGAGTAGGTCTGCTTTTTGTGGACTTACTGGATATATTGCCATTTACAGTAGTTGATATAGCTGATTTCCATGGTTACCACACAGAAGGATTATTCACCTTGTTTATAATTTTGGTTGCATGTTTAGAGAAAGAGACAGGGAGGGATAAAAAGCATATTTGAGAAGTGTAGCCTGTACTTAACTCATAGGGGTCTTGCAAGGTTGAATTAGCTAATATTTTCTTCTTTGCTTTGGAGATGTAAAAACTACTTATGCTTTATTACTGTTATTTTATATTTTTTTATGTGGACAAATCTTGCCAGGTTTAAGAAATCACATTTCTTAAATAGCTTAACCTTTTAGACCTGCAGGAAGAATTTTATGTTATGGAAAAACCTTTGCTTCTAAGGAGAATACAAGACAGATGATCCAGTAATTAAGGTGCTGAGCTGCACCTTAAAAGATCTCAGTTAAGTTTCTGGCTGTGAGGAGTTCTTCTTCACAGTAAGTCGCTCTATGTCAGACTCAGTGGAGGGTAACATTTTCTTTTCTCACCTGGTCTCCTTAGATTGTAAACTCAGAGCCCAGAGACCACCCTCGACTGCCTGTTCATATCTAGTGTAGCTGCACTAAGAACCTGGTCTTTACCTGTGAAGAATGAACAATTTAAGGATAACTATTTTCCATGAGGTGTTTAGCTTCCTTCAGTGGACAGTGAATAAGGCAAAGGAGATATCATTGTAAATTAGCTACTTTTTCTGACTTAAGCTGTACAAACGTTCATAGTCAACGGACTGCAGTTTTATTACAGAGCCATGGGAGCTATTTTACTCTGGAATCTTTAAATTAACCAAGGTGTTAACTAGGGTAGTAAAGATAATGACTCTTTTAGGCTTACTGAAGCTCGATGCAGACTGGGAAGCCAGACCCTCTGCTTGCAAATTCTCATGAAACAACAGTATCATCGCTCTCCAGCATCCAGACAACTGGCTCAGCATCCTGATGTTGAAGGATAGATTCCCACTTTAAACCCTTAAGCAAAGTGAAGAAGGGATGTCTCAATTACTCTGATTCGTCTTGAAGTTGGGAATCAGGAGATTAATGAAAGCTTTTGTTGATGTGGATGGGAAGGTGTGAGGAGAAGTATGTTTTTTTTCAATCCTTTTTGTGACAGAGTTGTGTTAGAGGGCCACAAACCATTATCCTGTCTTGGGGATGCTGGGCAGGATTGATATGAAACATCAGGAATACAGTGAGCCTCAATTCCACAAGGCTCGCTTATGCTGAGCTCTAAAAGGTAAAATACTGCCAGAATATGAGCTAGCAGCTCAGGGTACAAATTTTAGGCACATGGGACAAACTGGAAAACATGTGAACTCCCTCTGCCATGCAGAGGGGTTAAAAGTATCAGACAAATACAAGATGAATGCTGGAGGCCTTTTCTTCCTTTTTCTCCTAAGCAGATCTCTGATGAAAACAATTTCTCTGCCACCAGAGAGCTCCAGCAAAAAAGTACTCTAAAGGCTGGCCTGGTTGAATATATTGTTTCTTGGAAATATTTTAAAAATATGTTTTTATTTGGTCTTACTAAAGTAATGTGAAAGTACTAAGTGGTTTTTTTTGTGTGTCTGGCATCTAACCTTGCTCTAGACTGTGCTGACCAGAACTACAAAACAAAGAGAAATATATCCATGTGATCCCTCTGAAAAGTATGAATGTAATATCTCTGATGCAAGTTGTTCCAAAAAATAAAATCTTTTTGTCTCCTGTTGATAGGTATAACATTATATATGGCACTCCTAGTAAGAGTTTCTGAAATAGCTGTGCTGCATAAAAAGGTGAGAAGGATGAATAAATAGGTCTAGACAAAGAAGAAGTCTAAAAAGCATTCATCTTAGAGCTGCTTCTCAAAAGAAGTGACATCCCAGTTTTAATTTGTCAGCAAACTGGACACCGGGGTGCCAAGGGGTCACTCTCAAAGAATATGGGTAGTCCAGCTGCCTTTCCCTGCACACACTGCAGTGAAATTTCTTTTTTTCTCCCTGCTAAAGATGAATTTGAGTCTTTGTTTCAATTACATTATTGAAAATTAATCATGCTTTTGAAGTTCTGTAGACAAGAAGCAGAGGATAATCTGCAAACCCCATGAATGAAGATATTAATATTCTGCATAAATATTCCCAGCCTTGTGCTGAGGAGAAGGTACCTGATCAGAGTGTTTCCTTGGACTGGGAAAAGGATTCCAGGCCTCCTGTCAGTGGAGTGGTGGCTGATCACTTGGCTTTGATGTCTTTAGTTTTATCTCAGGAAAGAAGTGCCAGAAGGCGAGGTAGGGTTGAGAGCAGAGAGGTTTGGGGTCCTCTTGTTCTACCTGGAGACTGATCCATACCATACAAACCATACAAAGCCATGGTTTTACAGTGAGTTCCAGGACGTGTGGGGCAGCAGAGCAGTGGAGAGGGTGACTGTCCCTGGTTGGTGTGGCTGCAGTGGTGTTGCTGGTGCCCCCCTGTGCAGCCCAGCTCCCTTTGTCCTTCAGCTCAGCCACCCTGGGCACAGAGGGGTGGAGGCAATTCCAGCCTGTGCTGGCTGCCTGCTGTGGTGTGTTACCTGTGTTTTAGTCCAAACTATTTCACACTAAGGGTCTCCTTCTAAACACTTAATTAGGTGGACTTTCAGAACTTCATGGGTGATAGCTCTGGAAGTAGAAAATCTTCATGACTCACTGAGTATTGTCTGTGAGGAATGATTGAAGCCATCTACTTGCAATCCCACTAATCCCTGCCATGTCCCCGAGACAGGACATCAGAATTCCTCTGACAACTGTATCAAATGCCATGCTCAAGTCCTGCATGAGGAGTTATTTTTCAGAGTTCTGATAAAGGAAAATGTAGGTTATTATGAGAAATGGATATAAATTTAATAACAAGGTCTGATATAAGCAGGAAGGTTTTTTACATTGTCTGTTCTCCTAAGATTACCGACAGCCTCTATAATGTGATGTGCCAGCAAAGCAGGAAAATGCTCTTTGCTATTACAGCCTGGTGTTAGGAGTGTGAATCTTCCCTTTTCAGTAATTCAAGTGTAGTGGAGAGATATTTGTGTGCAAATAGCAGAAACAAGCAAACACAAATTCAATAGCTGGGAAAATCTTTGGATACTGTAGCTGTTTTCCCAGAGAAGCTGGTAAAGTGTTTCAAAGAAAATGCTCCAAAAGTCTAACTGTCCTTTTTGAGTTAATTCAGGAATTTCACTGATTTAAATAGAAAGCTCTAGAGGTAGGATATGGCCTCTTAATATAGGGCTTGAGAAGTTTGCTATCTGTGAACATTTGTGGCTGTGATGAAGTTATTGACAACAACAGAAACAGATCCAAGCGTTTGTACAATTGGCTGTTTTTGAGGAAGAAATAATGTTGAAGTAAGAGGGAATAGCACTCCTTTTGTGAAAAGGGTGATTTACATTCAAATCAGTAGCCTTTGCGCTGATGATTGCTACAGAACATAAATGTAGCAGTTCTGCTGAGTGTAGAATTATTTAGCAAAATCTTTCAAGGTTGTGTGGTATCAGACCATTGTTTCTGATTTGAATTCAATGGATTCTGCAACAGAACACAGCTGGGTTCAACACAGGAATGAATCAACCTCAAGAACACTGCAAAAAATGATGACCAGACTTCAAGCAAGGAGATTAGATGTAAAACCTTTGATAAACATGTGGAGAGACTTCCCTTGCTGTTGTACAGTGAGTTGGGTTTTGTGACCTCCTGAAAGAGACAATGACAGAACATTATGCAATGTCATAGCAGAGGAACATCCCAGGGTATCTCAAAAGAATGTGAGAACACCTCTAGAAGGTGAGGTACCCACCACTTAGAGCTGGCAGCACTGTCCCTCCACTCCAGCTCCTTGTTTTTATTATGTCATGCTCTCTTCCAACATTTTTTGGAGTGTGCCAAGAAGTGCACAAGTCACTAAATTGAGGCATCTGGTCTATAAGTGTATCCTCAGTGTGCAGGCTAAGGTGCCCCTCTCAGGTACTGAACTCTAGTCAAATATTGTTTCAGTGTTTTCCCTGCCTTACAGAGGGATCCTTGTCACCACCGTGTCTGATGTATGTTGACAATTTTACCCTTTCCACATCCCAGTGAGCGCAGGATGTGGTATTAAGAGTATTTCATACATGAAGGACAGACAGTGAGAAGGGAAGTGATTTATGTGAGTCCATTCATGAAGTCTGCAGCAAAGTGGGGAAAAAAATACCACTGTGGCTGTGTTTACATTAGGAAGTAGTGGGGCACTGCAGGAGTGGGCTGCAACACTGACAGCAGCAGTGCTCAGGACCTGGCATCCACACTAAAATTGCTTTGGAGGCTTTACTTTGGACTGGATCTACTCTCACCCAGGGAAATGAACTCTTGTTGGCAGCTGGAATGCACCTGGTGCACATCCTTTGGTTTAATCTAACCATCCAAGAGTCCAGTTTGCCTCCTCTGAGACTACTCATGATATGAGCCTACAGGTTTACTTCTCTACTTATCAGCTTTACTCCTGGCACACAGTCCTGAATGGAGCTAAAGTAGTTCTGCAGAAACACCCTCTGTCCCCTTCCACACTCAGCTCCTCTACAGTATTTGAGGTGAATCCCAGGAGGCACCTCCCACAGTGTCTCTGGCATGACGTGTAGAACCAGGCAATTACTTGCAGATTATTGATACTGTCCTTGCCTCACTTTTCTCATTTAAAACCCTTCTCTCAGTGAGCTTTCTGCCTCACATGGCTTCAGCTATCTGCTTTGCATCAATGACTTACAAATCTACCTGTTCTTTCCTGACCTCCCTGCCTCCATCAAGCCCAGCACCTTGTCGTGTTTCTCTCTGAATTTTCCCTCTGAATGTCTTGCCCTCCATTTAAACTTCATGTGGCAAAAACATCATAGCTCAGTGAGCTGCTTGAAGTCATTACAGCAGGAGCCCAGACAGCCATTAAACATAATAAAATTTTACATATGTCTTAGGCTAGTGGTAGAAAGAAAAATGTTTCAGCTAATTGAGCTAATTTTTTATTAGGTATTTTATTACAGTATTGTATTATATAAGTGTACTTCAGTAACTTTTCTTAAAGTGTTTCATAAATGATAGAACCAAGTTTATGTGGTATAATTTTTAGTTCAGTCTGAAATAGATTTCTCAGGCACCACAAAAGGCAAATACCGTTCTCATACTTGTGGATCCCTCTGCCATGTTTGACACTGGGCACAAGCTACATTTGCTTGTCTCAGGGAGGCTGTGAGCCCCAGGGTAATGATATTAAATGGTGTGAGACCTACTGCAAGGCTCAGTTGCAGCAGACACTGACAGGAAACAGCACTGCTGTCAGGAGACCTCTGATGTGATCCCACACAGATTCCTCTCTCTCTCAAAAGTATTATTAGTGATTTAGGTAGCTCTGAATCTGGGATCTGGAGTGCCTAAATCCTCATTCCTGCAATGCTGACCAAGGTCATGTTGCCATAAAAAGTCTGTGGATAGCTTTTCACCAAAGAGCAGGGCCATTAAATGACTAAAATGGAGTTATGTATCCTGATGCTGTCAATGGTAAAAGGCATGTCTGGGGCAACAGCAGCAGTTCTGTGACTCACTATGAGCCTGGAATGGAGATCAGGAAGGAGGAAACAATGCAGAAGAGGTAGTGCTATGTCCTGGGGCAGCAGCTACACCCAGCCACTCAACTCTCCTGTCTCCATAGGGAGCTCTGCCAGAACCTCCCAGGCACACCTCCCTTAGTGCCAGTACTGGGAGTTGTGCAGAAGGTGTTGTATTTCAGGAATTAGTGGTCCTGCACAGGCCTTGTCAAATCTGCTGGCCATTGTATTAAGGGCCTGAGAAATCCATACATTACTGATATATTCTGTAAGTTATATTTGGGACAGGAAATCTCTATATGGCTCAAGGGGTGGATGGAATATATTGATCTTCACTGGGAGACAGTTTCATGTTGTGATTTTTGGTGACCCACACTGCAGTTGCCTGAGCAGGCTGTGCCATGCTGCCTGTGCTGCACATCCAGGGTGGTCTCCAGGCTGTGTTGTGCTGCACAAACCTCCTGGTCACAGGACAGCCTCAGCCACATCACTGTGAGTGATGCCACAGGCAGCTCCCCCAATACCAGCAATTACACTGCTTGCTCAGCTTTGCCTTTATCAAAAAGTACAGTGAGAAGCTGTCATGCAAAAGTCCTTTGTGAATAGGGTGGTTTTCTATTAAATTACATATTAGCTGAAATGACCAAAATGGTGATATTTATTTCCCTGTTTGGGATCCACTCCACACAGTGGGTTATGGACAGGGTGTGTATGATGCTGCACAAACACAGAGTGCTGGGACAAAAGGGATGTAAGATTTATTTGTTATCTGTATTCCTCCTCTTATTCTGTCTTATTAAAGCAGTTATTGATCTGCTTTACCCAGCAGGCTGATGATCACTGAAGAACTGGTCATGGGAAGGTGAGCTGTCACCCACATCATCCAGTGTCAGGATTGTCAGTTTTGGACAACATCTGTAATGAAAGATTTCAGGCAATTTTTCTCAATTTCTGAATAAAATGTACCTGGACCCTCACAACTTGGGCAGTTAAAGCAGTTTCACTTCATCTCATGAGGCAGCACAGGGTGCTGTTCCCCACCAATCCCCAGGAGACATATCTTGTCCAAGCATCCCAGGCAAGGCATGTCTCTGGGTACTTCTGTTTTTCAGTCCCTCAACTTGCTGGTATTTGCCTCAGTAAGAGAATGTCTGCTGCTATTAAAACAGAGAAGAGTGTAAAAATCTCTGATTTGGCAGAAGTCCTCCTTGATTGATTTCCAGATCACAAAAGACAACCAGCTGCCAAGCCTCTGGAGCACTCCAAGTCAATATTCACACAAGCAGACACCACACGTTTGACAGATGTTAGTCACATTGCTTAATGCTCCACTAGATGCTACAGATGTGAGTGTGGTATGAGAACCTACAGAGAAAAAAAGAGGATAGGAAAAACCACCAAATGACAATTTCCCTTAAGAGATCATTTCCATACTTCCTCGTCTAGATTCTCAATGCAGGTTCTGTTGTATAATTAATGGCATATCACCTTTATTCCCATACCAGTCTTATACCTTACAGGCTGTCATCTGAAAACATAGGCAGAGATTTTGTGCTGTGCCACGTTTTAGCTAGGAAAAGGTTATGGGAGAGTGTTAGAGTCAGGTAGAGAATTTTAATGCCAAATAATTAATGAGTATATTCATATATATATATGTGTGTGTGTGTGTGTGTGGGTGTGGGTGTAAGGCTCAGCTGACCCATGGTAGCTACAGGTAGGAAGGTGAGGGAAGGCAGAAGCAGATTGTGTCTACTTTGGTTAACAGAGTCATATGGCAAGAAGGTTCAGCCACAGGAAATGGGTGGTGGGCTGGCCCTGGATGGACACCAGATGCCCACCAAAGTCACTCTATCATTGCCCTCCTCGATGAGGCAGGGCAGAGAAAAGTATAGCAAATGTTTGTGAATTATGGGCAGGGAGTGTTGTGGGCAAAACAGACTTGAGGAAATTCCTTTAATTTATTACCGATCAAACCAGAGATGGATAATGAGAGACGAACCCAAATCTTAAAGCACATTCCCACTCCTCCCTTCTTTTCAGGCTTCACTCCTGATTTTCTCTACCTCCTCCCCACCAGCAGCTCAAGGGGACTGAGAATGGGGGCTGTGGTCAGTTCATCACTTGTTATCTCTGTGGCTCACTCTCCTCAGCGGAGAACTCCTCACACTCTTTCCCTGCTCCAGTGTGGGATCCCTCCCACAGGAAAAGTCCTCTACAAACTCCTTGGAGTTCTTTCCAAAGGCTTTAGTTCTTGATGAGCTGCTCCATGGGGTGCAATTTTTCAGGAACAGGCTGCTCCAGCATTTGCCCCCTGCAAGGTCACAGATCCTGCCAGCAGACTTGGTGTAGTGGGGGCTTTCTTCACCAAGGGACTGCAGGTCCCTGCCAGAAGCCTGCTCCAGCATGGGCTTCCCATGGGGCCACAGCCTCCTTTGGGCATCCCCCTGCTCTTTTGTGGGGTTTTCCAGGGGCAGCAGGTGAATCTCTGCTCCCCTGTGTGCCTCCATGGGCTGCAGAGGCACAGCTGCCTCACCACGGGCAGCACCGGGGACTGCAGGGGAATCTCTGCTTTGACACCTGGAGCATCTCCTGCCCCTCCTTCTGCACTAATATGGGTGTCTGCGGGGCTGTTGCTCACACATTCTCACTTCCCTCTCTGTCTGTAGCTGAACAGTTGTTTTTTGTCCCCTTTCTTATCTCTGTTATCCCAGAGGTGCTGCCGTTGTCTCTGTTGGGCTTGGCCTTGGCCAGCAGTGTGTCCATCCTGGAGCTGACCAGAACTGGCTCTGTTGGACATGGAGGAATCTTCCATCAGCTTCCCACAGAAGCCACCCCTGTAAAACTCTCACTAGCAAAAGCTTTGTCATGCAAACCCAATACAACTGGTATCCTGTCCTGGGATTTCTTTGAAGCTTCGCACCACAATTTATATTCCTAAAATCGTGAGGAAACTCTGTCTTTCCTGAAGGCAGCTCTTGGTGCTCTCCAGTTGCACTTGCCATACTTCAAGACAAGCACGAGCTGTGAACCCTATCATGCAGGACAGACATTTCAGACGTTGGTATCCAGCTGTCTCCTGCATCCTTTTCTTTATGAGCTCAGAACAAGGTCTCTAACAACATAGCCCAGGATGTCTGGAAGGAAGGATGACTGATGTTGCACGTTCAAAAGATTAACAGGTTTGGGAACATAAGTTCTGTTGTACAAGTATTCCTTGGGGCTGAACACATCCCTAAATTTTTTACCTCGTACCATCATTACAAAACACAGTGAAATCTCAGTGTTAAATATTTTGCTCTGTTATCTGCATTACATAAGGCTCTGGAATAAAGTCTCAAACAATTTAACTCGCTTGTGTGTGCAGAGCAGTAAACACATACAAATTCAAAAGGAAAAGGAGAAAAAAAATGCCCTCAAGAAAAGTATGAATGAGCTTGAAAAGGGCAAATAAATAGCAGAGACATTTATATTGGTCTCTCCTACTGCTCTGAACAAAACAATTATGAGATAAGAGAGGCAAGAATGGGAGGAAATTCTTTCATTTTTCACGTTGGAAGTCCGAAGGATCCAATAGCCTGTTTATGAAGAGCAATAAAGAAGATACATGAACTCGGTAAAGATGTTGTTACAAATATATTGGCCTGTTTGGAAAGGCCAGGAGTTTGGGTTTTTGGGGACTTTTTTGTTGGGTTTTTTTTTTTTTTTTTTTGGTAGTGTTGTTGCTTTTTATAAAGAGCTATCAGCTAAGGTTTTAAGGGTGGAGGTTTTTTGTTGACAAGAATTGCTTGTTATAACTAGTAGAGAGGACTAATGCTTTTATTTAGGCTTTGGAAACAGTATGAAGAAAAGGCAGATGGAAACTGGAATTTAATGAAGCTTACATAAGCAAATATAACCTTGGCCAGCTTTTAAACAAAGTTTAAACCAGCTATTCCTTGTTTCTAATGTGAAGGTTTAAAAACCAGAATGCATTTGCCTGGTACAATAAAAAATGATGACTGGTACTCAGAAGGGAGATTTATCACTTTCCTTGCTTTTTAGTCTGAAATGTGTGTTCTTTTATAATGGTGTGGAGAAGCTCATCTTTCTGGCAGTTAAGAGAGGATGTTCACAGCATTATGGCACTTCAAAACCAATAAAATTAGTGTATATGTATTTTTTCCTGTTTTTTACCCCTCTCTTGTTTAAAAATAATGAAATAATGTATTCCAGCAGAAATGTGAATTTGTTACCAGCCTGCTAGTGACTGCATTATCCTTTGGAAGAAAATCTAGGCTTAGGAAAAATAGCAAGGTCTCTGCTACTGTTCTGTTCCCTGTACCAATAAGCTTTTTTTAACTTAGCAAAATCTAGTAGTATAAATAATGTGAGTGCTGCTGTAACTTTTACTAGTTCTGTATTTCTCTATCATAATTAGACATAAAAAATGTTTAGACCAGAAGTCTCTCCAAGTCAAGAAATAAAAATTTAAATAATTCCATAATCTTTAAAAATTATTATTGGTGTACTAACCCCCTCTGGGGATTAACCACCATTGAAAAGCCTGTGATTAAAGTTTCTTAGTCCTTATCATTTTTTGAGTTCTGTTTTCAGTGGTTTATAAGTTTGCCAGACTGTAATAACTTGGATCAAAACTTTCAAAAAATGTGAAAAGCGCCTGTGTTTAGCTGAATATTTTAGGAAGTTTTAAAAAAATGAATCAGCACTTTTTAAAACTGGGTCAGGAAAAATATGTTTTCTGCCAATATTAAAACAAAAATCTTACAGTTGTTTTATTAGCAAGTTTTTGCCTGTTCTGCTTTTAGCTGTTAATTCAGGCAAGGACTTGAAGTCTGGCAGATAGATTGCCTGTGTGTCAGGGAAGTGCTGTCCTTGCATACAGCTGCCTCCATTTGGCCAAACCGTTAGGTTCTGAAAAATATTTATATGCATTTTTTTTTGTGTGTCACTGGAGAGTTATTCTGGGTCCTAAAGATTTCAATTCCAGCGAGTAAGCTGGATGAGAATGTGGGGCAAGCTGGGATCTGCTGCAGTGGGAATGGCTGGGACATGAAGAGCAGCAGGAGGGGTAGAACAGACATGGCCATAGTGGTTGGGATTGGGAGCTCAGAGGTGGGTCTGTGCTTTGAAAGTGAAGAAGAGTAGAAAAATCCTGGTTAAAAAAAGAAAAAAAAAAAAAAAGGGAAGATATGTGAACAACACCTGGAATCAGCAAAGGAGCACCGGTGGAGATGTTTTTTAGATTTGTGGAATCACAAAATCACAGAATGGTTTGGGATGGAAGGGAACCTAAAAATCCTTTTATTCCAACCCCCCCTCCACCACAGCCAAGGACACTTTCCACTTGGCCAGGTTACTCCAAGCCCCGTTATACAAGGACAGCCTGTTCTGCCTGCAGGTCAGTGCCAGGGCACACGGAGTACTGCAGTTTATTTTGTTATATTTCCTATCATGGACTCTAGTACAGTTTTGGCCTGCATAAGTCATCACTCCCAAATGCTGCCCAGGTCCAGTTTTAGCCTGTGTCAGGAACTGTTTGTTTGTAAAAGGTATTTTTGTGTAGGCCCCCTGCTTTGGGATGTTGGGGAAGGTGTGCTGTTTTGAGATGAACCATCCCATTCCACCTGTCTTCAGTTGTAAACCACACTGGAAAAAACATACATACAAACAAATGAATAAACTTCATTTATTGCCCTTCATCTGCACCTAGAGGATGAAAACCAGGGGCTGTTGTCAGCTGCTGTCTTGCCTCTGCTGGCAGGCTCTTTAGAGCAGATCTCGAGGTTTCTGCCAGGCTGGAAGAGAGTACAGGAGGCAATGTGAACCTGTGTTGTTTTACAGTTATTTAAAAGACTCAAGTTCACAAATGCTTCAAAAGTTACATACAAAAAGATCAACCCACAGGAAAAGAATATTTGGCTGCAAAAGGGCGATGATGTGGCAGTGAGAGTGAAGAAGGCTGTGCCAAGCCAGGGATGGCTCTGACTCTCCCCTCTCTGCCATTTAGTCAGAGTTGCCCTGGGACAGCAGAGGTGGGCAAATGCTTGTGCTTTTGTGAGCTGCAGTCCCCAGGAGACATCCTGAGGAGTCTGATGGGTGTGTTGGCCACCAGCTCTTTGCTCCTGCAGCAGACCTGGGCCCAGGGAGCTCCCTGGGCTCCATGCTTTTGTTGGGATTGCTGGCATGGGCTCACAACCTCCTGGCAGGGCTTACTTCAGGCACTGAGTGAATGGACCACAAAATGTGTGGCCAATAAATAAGAGTGGGTTGGTACTTGCTTACTAACTGCCTTGGCATCTTCTGCAAAACCCTTCCCCAGGCTGCACACAGATCAACAATTGATTATGTATGCACATGTAAATAACATGGCTGGAAACAGACCCAAAGAGGTGCTACCCTAGGAGTCTTTTGGCTCATTATGTTATTGAAATACCCCTGAGGAGAGATGTTATATTTCAGAATTTCTGAGCAGTCCAAGTGGGTGTTTGTCTGGTTTAAGGAGAACTAGCTTTGAGTGCTAAAGCAGTGATGGGCCAGATGGATT